>DWQX01001816.1:0-25185 GCA_018245475.1 Pharmacophagus antenor | reverse complement strand
TATATATACATAATACATAACGATTTTAGTCCGGTTTTTAAATATATTGATTAATAAAACTAATCTACAAACTTGTAATTAAAACAATCTTAGAAAGGCTTTAATAAAATAGTAGACTACTATGTAATTTTATTAGTGTTTGCATAAATTTTAGCACAAAACTTATTTAACATGCTATTGCAATATGTTATCAAAAAGCCAGATTGACAAAAATGATTTTGAATTTTTATTCATAATTCATAAATTTCTATTTAAAAGAACAGTTTTTCTTTTTAATAACGAATCGGTTTAAATTAGTATAAGTATTATTTGTTTTGTTAATAATGCCAGGTTTAATCCACAGTTATAAATCAAGCCAAAAAACCAGTCAGGATTTTGTTGTAACAAATCTAAACAGCTTTATGAAATTCATAGTCTGGTTTGTTTTTGCGAGTCTATAAGTATTCTAGGCACCCAGCATGGTGACACTTTTTTTTAACCCAAATAGAACAAACAACACTCCCTGTCGAAATCTTTGCTTTATCAGCTATAAAACGAACAGAAACACGACGATTGAATAAAATAATTTATTCAACCTTTTTTAGCTCCTTGTTCTGTTACTGCTGTCGTAAGGTGTCCCGAGCGTGGATCATCATTGGTGGAAGTTCTTCCTCGTTTAAACTCAGCACACTAACATGCAATTGTAGAATATGGAGGAACATTAACACCTAATGTTTCCTGCAAGTCTTGATTTACCTGCTTCGTACTGAAATTTTTCAAGTACAGGTATTTAATTATCGTGTGAACTTCAATTTTCTCCATTATCGCGAATACGTTCTGAAAAGGAGCAAAACAAATAACTATAATCAGAAAAAAAAAAAAACAGAATTGAAAACTTTTTGCTCAGATATCTGCAATACTAATAAGTATTGCAGATATCTGAGCAATGCCTCGCAGTATTTATATATTATTTCTTGCCAAGAAGTAAGATATATCATTCTCACTAATTAATGAACACCCCTCGTACATAATTTTGTTATACGTTAACATATTCTGCAGAACTATTCATATAGTTAGCTAACGTGCTAACAAAGTTAAAACAAGTAAAAGATATGTAATAAATGAGGTGCAGGTGGCAGCCATTCATTTGGCAACTGTTTGGTGTACAAACCTCATTTCAACTTCGGAACATTCATTAGTTATCCCTTGTTTGTTTAACATTCTCATTTGTTACTGAAAGAAAGAAAGAAATTTGAATTATACTGAATGTAAAATGAATGCTTTTTTGTATATCGATGTCAATAGTACAATAATAATATAAACAGATTAAGAAATCAAAAAAATGTTACTTCATAAATATTATTTTTAACACTTTAAAAAGGGATTTATCGTGTAATATTTAAAAATAAAGGCTTATAAATAAAAAAAATTATAAATTGCTTTTTCACTCCCATGTTATATTTTTTTAAGCAATCGTTTGTGTTGTATTTAATAAATAAATGTATTCAATTGCATCGTATTTAGGAATTGCTTATAACATTTTTGAAATTCAATAACACGGTACAATTGAGGTTGGAATATTAGAACGCGTTTAATTTACCTGATTGAATTGACAGATACTGATTTTTCAATAACGATAATTACGTTGAGCCTATCTTTCATAAATGTAAATAAAATATTCTCGTCTTTAATTCTTTAACACTAGATTTACCGGACTAGGCATTTTGACTAGACGACCCTACATAAGAAGTTACGTATACTGATATGCGTTAGATATTTTAATTTTTTTTTTACCGCCTCTGGCAACATTATTCTATATATTTTATTGCGAAACAGGAAAAATATGAATGCAATAATGAAAACAACTAATACAGATACGAAAAGAAAACTATAAAAATGTGTCGGTAAATCTAGAGTTAATAATTATGAATAATTTCAATGGATAATCCTTTGTATCACATTTATATTGAAAATCAATCGACATACTTTTCGATCCTTTAAAGGGACTTGTTATAAAGGAGTGAAAATTAATGAATAAAAATAGCATAAAAACATCTTATTATAAAGCATACACATTACCTTTAAAATATATAATCTCAAGAGTTTATATTTTAAGCAGATCAATTATTTAAACATGAAAGAACTTTAATTTAATTTTCCCCTCTACAAGTTAGGAAAGTGTTTAAGAAATAAAGAGTTTTATGTGTTAAATTTTTCATTCGATAAACCTATTTATGATTGTTAACATGCCCCTTTCCTCCGACATATTTTTAAACTTATGTACCAAAAGTTTTGTTTTTTTGATACAATTTCGTACCAGTTGAAATAAGTAGTGAGGGCACTTTTGAGTGCGCCTGGCAACTTTGTACTGCTCACAGTTTCAGAAACGCTGTTCCCCACAGAACCACTGCATATTTCATACATCTAATATTTCTTTCTGTGTTTTAGATTTTTTTATTATTAAAACTTATCAGTATAGTTATTGAGACAATACTTTTATCTTTAATTACTTTATTATGGCACTACTTACTGCTTTTTTCTTTTCTATTACTCGAAAGCACTTTGCTTACATTTTAATATAAAAAAATTACATTTTATTTCAACCTAATAGCCTAAAAATGAAGCGATTCAATCAATATCTTGCAGTCAGGTGATCTCATAGAAAATAAGGGAAGACCAAATTTATAATTTATATTAAACTTAAGTACAAACGAGGAATGTCTTTAACAGATGTTAAAAAGGTATGATTATTGTTATTCAGTAGTCTATTTAGATATTAAAAGATGAAACGGTGATTTCGAAATAATAAATGAACAAATTTTGATAGTGGCAATGATGACGCACATTTTTGTTGAAGTCAAAGAGTTGCATATTTTACGTAACCCTCGAATAGAAAATGAAGTTTAAATATTTCAATCTAATACCGCATAGTTCGTTTACGAGGAAATTACTTCATCAGAGAATTTCACCCGCAAACCGCTCAGGGGCTTAAAGTCAGGATTGCAGTGTAAAACGTTTTAACAGGAAACCTGCGGGGGCGAAAAGCGGAAAGCTATTTAGTTATAAAATTGCTTTTTATCAATAATTTAAAACAGTATAGGTAATTGCTTCTTTGAGAGGAAGATTTTAAAGCTGCGTCTGAACAATGCACTAAAAATAACACGATCAAAAATTTAATACAACTAATATATATCATGTCAAATTTTCATGATTGACAGTACCAATACTGCTTAATTTTTTTCATTACTAAAATCTAGTTTTTAGGTAGAAATTTCAATATTTTAATATCATTAACGATATAAGATTTATGCGTTAAGCTACGCTACTTATTTATAAATTCAAGTATGTACTGGATATGCTTTCATCAAATATTCATCAGAAATTTCATGCAAGTCTTGTTACTTTAGTAAACTTTAAAGTAATCAATATCTGACCTCGATTTCAAAGTGTTAATATTGAACTAGCTGCATTCATAACTTTATCATAGTTGCAGTAGACATAGTGCTCTGATAGCGCTTATATATTAAACGTCACTTCCCAAAATTAACACAAATGAAGTGAACAGTAATTTAGTTACTTTAATTTTTTTAGTTATTGGCGTGTGCAGAAGTGTTAATTAAGCCTAAAGCTATTTTTGGGAAAGAACTCCTGATACGGCACTCAGTTATGCTGTTTCGTTAGATGGTCGTCAAAATACAATAAACAGACACTGACGTGGGCCAAACCGTAGTCTCGAAGGCGAAGAAAGTTCCTACTTTATAAAGTAGTGAAATTTTTTTCACAAAATGTTTACATTAGGAGTCCCCTTTTATAATGTTTCTTTTTAATATTGTGTGTACGTATGATTTTACATTTACTCTTTTTTTGGGAATTGACAGTACATAAAACGCAGGCTATTGAGTTATAAGTAATTACATAAATTATATAGTTTTATGGATGTTTTGAAATCGAAGTTTTTATTTAGAGGACGTTATTTCCACCATAAATATTCAAAAAAACCGCAGGTCCATTCCTTATTCTTTTTAATAAAAGTTCCTTTCATTTTAAATGCATGAAAATATAAAACTTTGAATTAAACCAAGTATACACCACTGAGTTTTTAATCTTTACTTTTGAAGCACTTCTCTGTACTAAGTAAATTTCTTAAATTTAAATCGGTGTCCGAAGTCGTATAACATTTTGAAATTCTGAACAAAAATTATATTTATTTTATACAATCCCGCTTATAGCTCTTTATATAAAAAACAATCTCCATAACCCTGTAATAAATTTATTATATTTTTTTATTAAAGTGCAATATATTTACAAAACTTTTAACTATTATCTAATTTATACGATTTGATAAATGGTTTTGAATAATTGTATAATTAATATAAAACTGGTTTAACAGGGGATACTCTCCTAGTTTTAGTAAAGTAATTATTTGGAATTGTTATATTATTTGTGTCACGATATACGAATAATTTATCAATCAATGGAAATTCAATTCCTAATTATCACGATCGAACTGCGGCCGCCCACGGGGCTAGTTTTGCAGATCGAAATTTCCAGAACAAAAACGTTGGAACCAAAAACGCACTGTGTTTTCTTTTGTGACACCACTGTAATACACATCGTTACTTCCTTGAGCCGTTTCTGCAGCACTGGTGCTATGGCGGAACTGGTACTAGTAAATAATGCGATATTTTAAATTTTCCATTTTGTAAACTAAGCGACGCAAGGAAAATACCAAAAATGGATAACACATATGGATTACGATTTTCGAAAAACTAATTCATGAATAATTAGCTGTATAAATTTGATATTGGAATTCCTAACCAAAAATATTTGAGATCAAAGTGACCAGTACGACAAAACTCTAATTTCATATGTAAGGACCTAATAATACAAGCAAATGAAATTACACACTCGTTTTATGTCGTCGATTTATGACATAAAGCCTCAAAATAGTAGTAGGAGTATACCAGATTATAAAAAAGGTGTACGTTAGATACATGATGTTTTTTTATTATTTACGTTCTTTAAAGAAAATTCTATAATTAATGTTCAACCTCACTATTAGCCATGTAAGTAGCTACATTTATTCTTGTCGCTTACCGCTAATGGTACTAATAAATGCAGAGGACTCTCAACTCCCCGTTGCTAAACTTACAACATCTAAAACGGACTGAGAGCACGAAACAAGCGAAGAGCTTTTATTGCAGTAGTTAACATAAATTTAAACTTTAAATGATTCCAATCTGATTCACAGTTTCACTAATCGTTCTAGAATATATTTTGTAGGTTTAATTTTGCTAAATACATAAAATATCTGTTTTCGAATTTCCTTCAATCATACAGAACATTTTATAAAATAAAGGGTAATTATAATCATTTAAAATTAAATTTTAAAGTGATTTTAATTACTCTTCATTTTTTGTGATTTTAATTATTCTGCATTTTGAGATAGTTGCACCGCTATAGAAAGCGCAAATGTATTTATAATTTATTTTATTTAATCGTAACTTCCGAGTAGGTGTGTATTTTGCAATAGTCATCGTTTGTCTGAATTAATGTTTCTCATAATTGCTATTTAGTTAATGATTTTTTAAATGTCTTATGTTTTCGTTGTCCACATTTAGTTTCATTATTATTAATCTACTGATGATTTGATTAAAACAATCCGCTTTTTGAGAAAATTAGACATTGATTGATTCTTTTACTAAGAACAACCCTTTTGAAGCCGACACCTTGTCAATCACTATTGATCATGTATAGCTAAATGTTACTAACGGAATACCTTATATTGCATTAATTATACAATTAGGTTTTTTACAAATTCTACTTTTATATGTTATTTTTATAGATAAAAAAGTAACATTTAACGATTTTTTGTCATCTAAATTAAAAACCAGAATTTAATATTATTTTACCTTATCCACTTTTTCTTTCGGTTCAACGTTCAACTTTCCGTTCGATTTCAAGCGTGCACACGTTTTATGTTGCCAGGACCACTTGCTTGGTAAAAGGTGGTAAATTGCCATACACGCTAATCTTGCTATAAAGGCACCTTTCACTGGAATTATTTATTTCTTTGTTATCTTGTACAACACGTCAGAGATTGGGTAGGGGTATATGACGATTTTTGCAGTAACTTCAGTTCTATAAGCAAAAAAGTATAATTTTATGATAAATTTTTCACGAGTTCTTACTTTCAGCTGACCAATATTTAGATAATAGCATTAGCGGTTAGTATCCGATCATTTTTTGACCCATGCCCGAACAAACGGATTATAGATTGCTTTTATAATATTATAGACATGTCCGTTGGAAAAAATCCAAAGATACAATCAGTAATTCGTTTCGGGTCACTTGTGAAATGTAACATATGCCGCCATGTTATTATTTTTCTCTATAATGGGCTTACACTTGACTCTAGTTTCATGAGACTTTAAGATGCAGTGAAGCCCAAGACGTTAAGGCGTATTCACACAAAAATTGCTGGCTCTCACATGTTTATTGCGGAAAGATTGCGCTGCTGTTATGGCAGCATAACGAAAACATGACGTCGGAGACGAAGAAACTCCTCAACCGTCTAAATTTCACCGATTAGATGGTCCTATAGTCGTAGCAAGGGTCTCCGGGGTTATAAACCCTTATGTGGGTTTTTACACTATCATTCGATTTAGGCTATGAACCCATTAATATGTTTTCACATAACAATTCGATTTCATCTTATTGTTGGTTAATGATATAAATGATTATAGAGGTTTTGAGATCAATACATAATTAAATTCAGTTATAATTAGTATATTATGCATTAAAAAGAAAGTCTGCTCAAAATTCCCTCATACGTAATAAGTGTGCAGCCCATGGGTTTTTCGTATGACGCGCTCAACGTCGAGCAGCTTCAAAGGGTGTAAAGATATATAATAAGAAAAGTATAACATGAGATCTGAATGTAAAAAGCTTTTACGATAAGCTTCCGGAAAGCGGGTATACTTTCTGGTTAAATCTGTGTACTACTCTTATGCCTTTCTTTTTAAAGACTATTAATTGAAATTAAAGAAATACTGTTAAATTAATTTTGTTACTGAATTAGGAAAAATATAACAGTTGTTAGAAATATTATATAAATTAATTAATAAACATTTGTAGCAAATAATAAAGAAAGTTAAAAAATTCCGTTACGCTTTAACCGAGCTAAAATAAAATGTGAAACATCTGGCAGTAATATAATTATGTACCCGACAGGGAAGCGCTCCTTTTATTTCCCTTGACAATTTAAAGTACCAAACAAAAGTTAAAACAATCGTTAACTTTTTTTATATATTTATGGAAGCGTTATTTTCTGTTTCCATTTACACCTTTATAACAAAAGGCAACGTGGAAATGAATTAGCCTAGCGACCAAAAAGAGACTTAAGGTCATGTTGATCTTCAAAAGGCTTCCGAAACCCGATTGTATACAAAATAAGTCAAATATAAGGTACATTGTAGCATAAGTCTTTCTTGGCAAGAATAGAACACGAGATTCAAGTTACATTCCTGTAATTTATTTATGAAGAAAAATAAATTAGGTTCAATTTCGTATTAAAGTTTCATAAGAAGATTTCATAAGAAGAGTATTACATTTATTACACGTAAACAAAACAAGACTAGTAGAGCAGTAAAGTAAAGTAAAAACGTATAAGAATTTTACTGAGCTGGCCTTGCCTCCTACCACCCTTACGGTCAAGATGCCGCCTCACTAACTTTGCTATGTTCTGGCCGTCATACTATGTGAACCAAGAGTACAGACGAACTCGCTTTACCACCTTTCACCTATATTTCACTTAAAATTATGTGAATTTGAGGTCAAATCTGATACTATCAGGTACGCATTTGTCGATAAAAAAACGCAGTAGGTTATATTTCAGTATATCCCTGCCCGTTTCAATAATTTTAACATTAGCTTCTTAATTCTTTCGATAAGAATCCATACATACATTTGATTAGAGAAGATTCTGATTTGTGGCTCACCGAGGATTAAGGTAGAATATTTTGTTATATTTCATTTCATTCTCAGGACATTGGTTTCCTTGAGTTGCAAAAAAAAATACAAGCGTTTAGTTAATAGTGCTTTACTAGTAAATTTTGTACATAGTGATGTTTTATTTTAATCACCCTATTAAAATGTAACGTAGAAATTGGAGACCCCAGGTCACAGTTTTTTCTGTTTTATTATGTTTATGTAAAAATATAAATAAATATATAACATTATAAGTATGTTTTTTAACTTAGACAACGTTATAAGCCGCAAATATTTTGAAAGTTTTCTCACTAAACAAGTTATGTCCAGACTTTATTGAATTTTCTTACAGTACGGTAATCGTTAATCTTTCCTTCAACTTGGAAAAACATTCGTTTTCTAAGAATTTTCACTACTTTAGTACGATGAAAACTAATATAAAACAACAAAATGTTATGGAACATATAAAAATACCGTACATGCGTTATTGTACATTGAACTATTTATTTCATTTTATTTTCCATTGTTACCTAATAATTAAGTACTTACTCCCTAATTGGCTTTCTTTGCATGTTAACGCTAAATGTGATAAGTAGTCAAAACTAAGAAATATCAATAAATTGAAAAATTGTTGCAACATGCATGTAATCTAACATATATATTACGACAAAAATAGGACTAGTTTTATCGTCCCTTAAATAACTTTGAAAGCCTGCTTTACAGGCCACCTGGTCTGTACCATCAATTACGACATAATAAATGATTTTAAATATAAATCCTTCAGACAAAAGATAATTCATATGTTTATTTGTTGCTTTATTCGAATGAATAGAAATTAATCCCTAGCTGATTCAAATATTGACATAATGGTACTACAAGTTTATTTTAACTACTAGTAGTATGATGCAGTCAATAGGTATAGGTGACATCCCTAACAGTTATTATAGAGAGAGTATTTAATTAACGAATACTATGGGCGCAGTTGATACACTACTTTAATTTCCATATTTTTGGTGTACAAGGTGAAGTATTATTGTACTACAATTTTCTCAACTTATGTTACCATAACATTTTCGTAAAACTTAAATATTGCATATACATGATCACCTATTTTGTTTTTAATTTGTGATAGAAATACACATTACATGGTTTATAATATATTAACTCCAACAAATTATAACACGTTGAATATAATGTCATAATACAGACATTGAAATAAAACCATTTATTAAAAAATGGTAACAATAAAAATAAACTCATTTTTATGTTTATGTTTTAGATTTATCCTTTTACACCTTACATACTATTTATTTTCTAATTAAAAAAAATTAACTTTTTTCTGTAAAATTTATAAACTATAAAAAACATAACACGTACTTAAATAATTAGAATTAATATCCTGTCTCAAACAGACAAGAAGACTGTTTAAACATCGCAACTCATTGTTACGGGCAAGTATAGCATTTAGTATCGGGCTCATCCTGATCATCTTGACTCGACTTGACTGAAGTTTGGGTCTTCTCCTCCTAATTTAATTTAAGCAGAAAATACTTGGCAACAAAATTTGGTGTATAATTTAGGAAGTAAACATTCGTTTATCGCAACATTATTGTACAGTGTAATTATAAATTTTGTAATAATTTAGTTTTTTGCCAAGAAACGTAACTACAATAAGATTTAATGACCTAAAGTTTTCTGGGAACGTTGTTCTTCCTTGAACTGAGAATTTCTTAATTGTGTCAAGTTCCTCTTTAACCAGACAAGACTCACTGAAACAAGACGTTTTCAAAGAGCCTTTGTTTTACGCTTCTGACACTTCAAAACCGTTAAAGTGGGTATGGACATGCGAGAAGGCGTATGGTTAACATTTTAAGCTTACAAGAAACTAAATGAGTTTGCTTCGCAAATAAAGTTTCGTAGTAATTTACATAAGGCAAAACCTGGACATGGACATACTCGTACATTCTAATCATAATTTTACAGATTTACATCATGTGAGTAATTAAATGACTGTCATAATCAAGTAAATAAATAATCATTAATTATTTATAAATATGCATTTTAATAATAATTTTATTTACTTTTAAGGCGTAGAAAAATCGTCTGGAGTAATAGGATACAATACCCATTTTCCAAATTGAAAATAAAATAATATCTTATCATGTTGCTGAAATGAGTTCTCTTAAAACCTTTTGTTACATCTGCTCGTTAAAAAGGGGAAAACCAGAATAAAATGAACCAACATCCGGCAATAAAATGAAGCACTGCTACGCAATAAAGACGAGCAATTGCACGTGTTATTTCCGTAAGCTTTTTCTTTATCATAAAACGTACATAATCAAAGTAAAACAGAATTAGTTCCAATTCACTCAGTTTTATTTGGATTAGGGGTATCTTTTTTTTTTATATACGAAGAGCAGGCAAACAAGCGAGCGGTTCACCTGATGAAAAGTGGTGATCACTTTTCACCTCTGATCACTGATCACCCAAAGACATGTTAAATGGTTGTAATTTATGTAAATTTTTTTTCCAATTTATGTGTCGTATATATTTTGTTATGATTAATTAACTACAATGATGCAGATACATGTAATTGTAATAAGAATTCTATAAAAGTACTCAAAAGTATACATTACTACTATTAGTACTAGCCCGTGTTAATAATTATATTTCCTGTCAGAATTATAACACAACACAACGTAGCTCAAATCATTACAATTAGTACTTAGCTTTTCACATAAATATATCTTGTTCGTCAAATGAGGGAAATGGTTGTTCATCACTAATACTGAATCCTATATTTATTAAAAAATATGAAGAAAAGCAACATTTAAAAGTTAAGTTGGGAACTGTAAAAGCATGATTCCCAACCGATCGAACCAAATCATTTTCTGCTACGGCTTTCTTTTACATCTGGAGTGCCTCCTCTGCAATAGGATTTACATTAAATACCTTAACAAAACCACCGTGAGACGTTGTTGCACGACATGGAAAATTAGAAACGCTCCTCAATATTAAATATTTTATATTTATTGTGATTTTAAATAGTTGTGGTTTTATTATAGAACATTTGTACTCCAATGCAAATGTAAAAGCCATAAAATAATAAATATACATCCCAAATATAGCAAATTTATTGTGTTTAACATTTACAAAAAAAAGATCTGATTTTCCCATTTCTAGATACAAATGAATATTTGCAATTGACACTATTGTTAGGTATAATCATAGACATATTTCCTTCAAAACTTTCTAATTTCATTAATATTAAAAAGCAAAATATAGAGTGAAAAGTGTAAAAGGAATTATATTACATTTTTGATAACAATTGTTTTTCCTTAATAAAAAAATCAACTTTACAAGAATTTTTTTACCTCTATAAGATTGGATTTTTTGTGATGTTATTAAGTATTTTAATGGTATTTTCTTCAAAAAATTAAAAAAAATTTGTTAGTTAAATTATTTACGGCGAATATATTAAAAATAACATTTATTGCTATAAGAAAAAAAAGAGTATAAAGATAAAAATAGAGTAGACAAAAAATTAAAGTACTACTTACATTAACGTTTTCTAATGTAAATAGTTCTTCATGATAACGACTTTATATCCCATTTTTATGTAGCGATTTTTATCATCTTTATTTTCTAAATTAAGTAATACGATCATATTGATAATAATAATTAAATGATGAATTAATGGCACTAAAATTACTTACATATTTTGTTGATGATACACATTAATAATCTATTTTTCTTTAAATTAGTTGGATTGTGAGTAAAGATTTGATGTGTTGAATTTAATTTATTTCAATTTATCTTACCGCCTATGCAAGAATAGCTGCATGGGAATTATTTTTTTGTAATAATGCTATAAATGCATTTAGTTGTTCCCATTACTTATATTAAGGATTTATTTCACAAAAACATAATACAATTGAATCATTTTCGTATTATCCGGTCGATTTATTTTAATTGTGAATCAATATCTTTTTTACATTTAGAGTAAGACATATACGATTAAAGGTACTATTGCTAATATATTTTCAAAAACTGGAGAAGCTTTATTCTCTTCCGCTGGCAGATAAGAACTGGGGGCGGCTGGTGCCGCAACAGTATTTTTCAAGGATTTAGTCTCATCGTACGACCCGCTTCCTTCGCTTTCGTCTTCATCATCATCGGGTGGTACAGTCGCTTCATGCTTGAGTGGCTCTGCGTGCGGTATATCAATTTCATTTGAACGGTTTGAATTTATCAATAAATCTGTAAGTACTTTAATTGTTGGTAACGTTCTGTCACTAGGCGTCGGTATTTCAATATGATCTTGTTCGTAACCTGTTACAAGCTTGTAGAGATCAGTAATATTTTCTAGATTGAGATTTTTAAAAAAAGCTTTTGTTATATTGCTGCTATTGTCGAGACCCATTGTTTTAGCAAAATGTAGTAGTTCATTCTGTATTCTTTTCGAAAAAGGTGCATTACACGATGCTTCAGAACATACACAGGAGAACTCAATCGTCGAATTTGAAGAGAACCTCATTAAGCATGACGAATTAAAAACGGGTAAGCATTTAAGTAGCGAAGCAAAACCTGCAATGATTTTTGAATTTGTTACTATATAACATTAAAAATATATAATACAAGTGCTTTTTACCGTATGGTTGAAATAATATTACTAACATAAAAAATCTAAAATTTTAAACAGATGCAGATTATCGGTTTCTGTTTTTTCATGTTTACGATTGATTTTTTTTATGTTTAGTGAATTTACTTTCAGATATACTCATTGCTTTAAAAATAAATTATCAAAATAGCATTATATTTGAGTTTCATTTAAAAGATTAAAAAGCTCATTTTTCTTTGTTACTTTTATAACTACTATCAAAATCGGTCGACTTAGTAAATATACATGTAAGGTACGTAAATGAAAAGGACAACAATAAAAGATACGGGTGTTCTTCAGCACCTCATTCTCATTTTCGGTGAAAAGTAATACATATAAAGAAAAATCGTAAAAAATATTGTTAAAAAGAACAAGAAAAAACGGAAGACCCCAATAAACTATAGTAGTTCATCACCGCTTTAGGCATTAGGGAGCTTCTATAATACAAATAATTATAAACACTTTTATTTTTACCTTTTCAAAAATTTCCAAAGTACATGAAACTTATCTTTATACTAAACTTTTAATGCACCTCATATTCTGAGGTTTATTATAATATAACATGTATTGATTGTAGCAAAATGTAAAATGCTCCATTATAAAAGGATTCTGGCTAACAATCGAAAAGACTATTAACATAAATTTTAATTAGTAGATGCAGTGAGGTCGTCAGAAAGTTCCAGAGTTTATCGAAGTTATTTTACAAATTGTTATGATGGAAGTAACTTAATTAATATGGAATACTTACTGGGTGAAAAAGCTACAGTCCCGCAGTACGGTTGTTCAGTGGGACATAAAATTGAGACTTTTGGTTGAGTGCATGCAGTTGTATTGTTCACATTTGAACACTGGTAACATCGCCGTGGTGCAATTTCTGTGGGAAAATAATGTTTATGAAACGAAATAAAATGTATTCATCTAAATGTCTTTTGACACAAATTTATTGTTTTATACGAAATCAAAAAAATAATTTTAAATTAAATCATGTCACAAATTTATATATAAGGTCACAATACAGTTGATTGTATATAATGATGATAATTCGATATATGTATATATAGATTTCCGTAACTTGGTGAATCCACGAATTTAATAATTAAGTTTTTATCTCGTAATTTAATTTCCTTGTTTTGCACTAGAAATAATAAATTTCCGATATGGTATTTATGAGTAATTATTCAAAAGCAAAAATATTTTCTCATAACTCAAAACTTATGTCAAAATTTCAGTTCAAAAATGATATTGATAATGATTTTCGGAATGTATTACATAAAACTTTTAAACACCATCGTATCACGTAAAGAAATATAGGACTTCCGATTTCGTAGTTACATAAATGGTGGAATTTGGATAGTTTTTGACCTAGTTGGATTTTTTCTAACCTGACAATTTAGATGCCTTCCTTTAAATTTCAAATTGTTAATCACCTACTGAGAGGGCGTTGTAGATACCGATATTCGAAAGCCTGAATACTCTGGATGGTCTACACCAATATTATCACTCAATCATTTCAATTTTTTATATTCATTCTAATTTCAAATTGTAAACTATAATTTCAAATCTTATTCGTAACACAAAAGTTTTATTACGAGTATACTGTAATAATAGTAATAACAGGGCTTATAGACGAGAGTTGTCAGTTTACATTACAGACAGAAGTTAATTTAAACGAAAGAGACGTTGTTTACATTAAATATTATAATTTGAAACTATCTAATTGCTTCAAAAGGCTGCAATCGTAATCATCTCTTTGGCAATTGTTTTTTTTTGCCAATATTATTTTACTGTAGCTGTTTCGTTTAATATCCTTATTTGGATACAAATGGAGAATCTCCAGAAAACATAATACTATCTATTTTAATCTGAATAGTAAACAAAAAAAATATATTATTTATAATGTGAGTAAAGCAAATTTACACTTTTACTTGGTTCGTCAGTTATTGTAAGTAAATAGAAAAATTTAATTTATTCTACTCGACAAGCACAAAATGACAATAAGTGTGTTGCATACATAGGTTCTGGACGATGATAAAAATATTTGTTAAAATTTAATTGTACAAAAAATATGGAATTCAGAAAGTGTTTTGTCTTACAAATTAATAATCATAATTATACGTATGGACTTATTTTGCAACGTGGTTTATATTCTCACCTTCATCTTGTAGAGCTCCGGTTCTTATATCAGCCACTAAGATAGCAAGAACACTCATGAACCACATCGACGTCCACATTCTGCGAAAGAGAAATATGGCAGCAATCCGCAAAATTTCTATTCGTAGCGACTCTATTACAAATAATCATAAAAAATAATATAAAAAATATATGATTAGAAGTCTACTAGATTTTTGTTCCTCATAGATATTTTTTTTCAATTTTCTTATCTACAAAAAATTATGACAGCAGTTATGTTATAAAATCAATATGACAAATTATTGCAAAGTTACTAAAAATACCATGATGTTATTATGTGATGTTATGTTATACTTCATCAAACGGTCTCATGTCATAATGGGAATTGTATTTTAAATCAACATGATGATAAAAGTGCAAACACTAAAGACATAACAATTTTGCCCTATTCAAACATATTGCTGGATTAAATATAAACAAATCCTCCGAAGTGGGAGTTCGTCCTGGGCCCTCTCCCTCGTCGGTTGTTATCGTTTTATTGTGTTACTGAAACAATTCGTTATCTCTCGACGCTATTAACTAACGTACTTCTTATCACTGTTTGGTTATTCATTCTTATTTCTGAATAGCTGACAAATAATACTATAGCCTCCAAATTTGAATTTCCAGTTTAATGAATTTCTAAGCTACTGAATAACAACAATCATTGTGTTATTACATAAAATATCTTTTTAACTACGTTATTTATTTTATTAGATGTATTTTAATGAATTTTGATATTCACGTTCAGATTGCGAAGCGCACGTTGCTTGCGAATTTTCCACGCCGTAGAACAAACGTAGCGATTGCAGCTACGCTCCGTAGACGACTGCCGCAGCTCAGTGGATGCGGGCCTGTTATCCCTGGCGACTTTACCATGAGTATCTTGATAATAAATGTATACTGATTGTTGAGTGGTATTTCGTTTACATTGCTTCTCGGAAACAAAATAGACCTTTTATTGTAACTAAAATCGCCGCAATGTAAAGTGTATATATCGATTTCACGATAACCTACACAATAGATATATCGTAAAAGACCGAGTACGATCCGGCTGTCACTCTATGGATTACCTGAAATTGTGTGGATTATTGTATTATTACATTAGTAAATGAATTCATAATTTAATGAATATAAATGTTATAGTAGCTCCTTTGTGAGTTTGTATTATTGCATAATAAAAAAATATGGCTTTGCTCCTATTAATAACTCAATATCTCCTCTCTGTGTAATTGAAAATTCTTGCTGATTTGTAAATTTATTATTTCATTGATCAGTATGATCGATATAACGTACTTTGCCCCATTTGTTGTACAAATTAAATTACATTAAATTTTACTGTAAGAACACATAAAATGAGTTAAGATAATTTTTTTATAAAAAGTAGGCGAAAAAATTATAAATATTGAAACAGACAGATCACGTAATTCTATTTCAATTATAGTAAACATCCAAGAGGAACAGAAGTTTAACTTGAATACAAAACTAATATTAATAACAAATTATACAAAACATAAGAATTTTAACTTTGCAAAAAGACACCGTTTCTTTCTTTTATTTCGAAAAAAGGAGGAGTGCGATAGCCTGTAAATTTATCTGTAATGAGTAAAGAGTAGAAGTAATATTTACTTCCAAGTGGCTGTGCTATTTGAAAATAAATATTACTCGTTCAGTAAAGGAAAGAATTAATCTTCCAAGTGAAGCCATAGGGTGATATCAGAGGCGATCGGAGTTTTATGAGGGTGAGAGGGAGACTCCGTGTATATTAATTGGCAATTTCCGAAAGTACAACCTCCCACGCACGTACATACTCAACTGTAGAGAAATTTAAGAGACGTATAATGTTCATTATGATAGTCTTGGTTATGCAAACCCAAGGAGTTAGGCACATTCTCATAATTATACAGCGAAACTGTATATTATATATTCGTTAATAAAACACTGTGAAACAAAAATTTTTCGATATCAAGTATTTATCATTTTTATAATGCTAAATTAAAAAATAATATTCTGTGAACAGTTGTTTTATTATATTAATTCATAATCATCATATAGTATTTTGATTCGATTTAGAAATTTGTTATTAGCGCGCATACAATATGTAGCAATTTTTTAAAAATTATTACCACAATTTGTAGGCAACAATGGAAACAACCACGTTGAACAGGTATTTGCTAATTTAAAGTTGCTCAGAACTTGGTTGAGTCGCCTCTGGGAAATAATTGCAACTGTCATTCTAGCCTGTTCGTATTCAAGTAAATTAAAAAGCTAATGGAGTAATAAATAATAGATGTCTAACGTAAAAAACTACTTTAGGTTAAAGTTTCATTTTTACAAACAATGTATGTAGACACTGTATTAATACATATATTCTTAAATTTATCAAAATCGGTTACATTATGAACTTAACAAATATCTTTTATTTTATTTTAAATATTATAGGTAAAGTTGTCAATTTTGAAGTAAATGGAGTATATACAATGTAGAATTTATTACGGTAATAACATAACTTTATACTGAGTAATTTAGCGCCTTGTCATTAGTTTTGTGAATATATAAATATGTATAATTTCACAATTAAACAAGCGCACACAAATATAGCCTGTAGTATATTAAATTAAATTTCTGTGTTAAATTTATATGATCTAGACATATTTTTTTAAATAAACTGAATTTTAAAAATTTTTTTTCTTTGGAAACCAAAAGCATGTTTCACGAGCTTGCTGACAGATTTCGAATTACCATAGTTTTTTTTACATTTAATGCTAAAAAAGAAGTGAAAGATTTATGTGTAAAAATTTTTGTGTAAATTAGCAATATCACCGCAAACTTCTAAACAAAGGGCTTTGTGTTGAAGCTATAAATTACTCGTTATCACCTCTAACTTATAACTGTTTTATGAAGCGCTAAAATAATAAAGTTTTCTATCTGCAGTAAACACTGTCAGGCGTTTTTAATACAACATAAATAAAGTAAGCATATACCTTTGTAACAAATTTAAAACCTGTCAACCGCTATTATAAACGGCAACGGATATTTTAAAAACCTTTTAAATAATGATGATATCAAAAAATATATAAATATCATACATCACTTTTTTAAAAAACATTAATAGCGATGTGAAAGATTATATTTTTATAAATGCAAAAACAAATATGCCACAAGTGTTCGAACGAGAAAAAATATTGTATGCCTCTATCGCTCGAAAAAACTATATGACAGGAGGAGAGGCTGTAGTTGTAAGTCTTTAAATATAGTTTTGATTGGTACAAAGGATATAAATTGCCCCTTATCTTTCGGTTTTAACGCTGCAATAAAGCTGAAAAAGTATGTGCAAAGTTTTTACATCAAGTGTATTGTACTACATTGTGAAATAATTTAAAAGTGATATAAATAATTAACTCAAGCAAAATAAATTTTTAATTTTTTTTTTCAGCATCATCCACGTCGCTAGCCGACTTGGCAGGCGATTCTCTGACACTGCATTGCTTATACGTGGTCTCCACTCTGGCATCTATTCTAATTTTCTATCAGCCGTCTGTAGCTCACTCAGTACTGAGGCTTACTAATCCGGACTCATCGTATCGGCAATTCAGAGGTAGTTATTTTCTGTTAATATCGATGCCCGAACCTTTGTACTGTAAAAGTTTGAGGACGTAGTACAGCAGTAAACAGCTCTGGAGAATTAAATTATGTCTGCCTTGCTCCTATCATTTATGCACAGCTCTAGCTAAACTCCGATTAACATGGCGATGTTGTTATAAAAACTGAGGAAATAGCACTTCATCGTCTCTATAGTCAATACAATACTGATGGAGAGTGCTAAGAAAATGCCCAAATTTTGATTGTAAAAAAAATTGCTTTGTTATAATTCACAAACTGTATGCTTATTATAGTTTTGTATAATTTCCGCAATTTCTGAACAGTCTACGGTTGTATTGGTTTTTATAAATAAGTTGTACCATATTACACCTGCCGCCTGATTTATAGTAAAGTTATGAATAAGGTTACATTTTAGATATATGGATAGTGTTAATAAAGGTAACCAATGTATTTACTACATAACAATTCATACGCAACATATTTCTAACGAATGAAAATAAAAGCAAAAAAATAAATTAATGTTTTTAATGTGTTTAAAAAATATGAATAATATTTTTTAAACTTTGACGTGTAGATTTTTTTTATATTAATAGCCTATATATGTAGAGCCCCTAGATCTATTTGAATATATGACCGTGCTATCTCTAACCATGGCAAATTTATAAGAATCACATGTATTAGGTTGTCTGTAGGTCAATATATATTCAAGTCTTCTCGATTTCTCATTTTTAGTCAAATTTTTTACTTAAAAATGTGCACATTTTATACGATTTTAATTAAAACAAATTGTATTATTAATGAAAAATAATATTCAAAAATTCACTATACTTACATGTGTTTTAATTTTCAGTTTTCTTTCATTATTTATGCCAAATTATGCTTTGAAATTTTATTCTAGAAAAGGAAATATAAGGATTAATTCATTAACTTATGTATGAAATTACAATGTCCATTTAGAATATAATGTCGCATCGAAATACCGACTGTTCCACAGTGACAGACGATAAACACCAAGAAAGGGTAGGAATTAAAATGCTTTCGTCACGAATACGACGCTGAGCTACATTAGTCTGCCTCGTGACCACTGCCGATACAACTCGCGCCGGAAGGTCGGGGAATATTGGATATCGTACCTAGTGAATATTTACGCGATATACACCCAAAAAAGTTTCACTTATAATAAGTACAGATCGCAGAAGTTTTAAATCGTTACTAGTTTAAGATGTTGAATCGTGCTGCCATATTCAAAAGATCTGAATATAGCAGATTATTTTTTTGTTTTATTGACTAGTGTTAGTGCATTAGCATTTATAGATTGTAAGTCAAGAGGAACAACACTGTCGAATTTATTGATGACAAATTTTAATTCATCTTACTATATTAAATTTGATAATTACATTATTCGATTTGACATATGAACAATATCTATTAAATTAATTAATTAATTTAAATAAAGTCATAACAAATTAAAGATCTAGGAAAATATAAAAAAAAATACTTATTTTTATCTTAATATTTTCTGTTATTTACTACAAAAGCTGTAATAACTTTTTTATCGTTACGACAAATCAAATATATAAATACGGCGAAAATATCTTATAATTGAAATTATTTCATTAATGAAACTAAGTTTTCTTTGTACATTTATTGATAAATCATTACAAAAATCTTTTGTTAGACACGGGACACTGACTGCGACGCAATAGAATAGAAACTCATTTCAGGTTTAATTAATGTGCTGCCTGAGCATAGTCGCTTTTCATTCATATAATACATTTTTATATAAAACCAGCCGTCACTCATCCCCTTGTTTAGATTTGGTAATTTAATTAGAAAATGAAAAACACAAAATTGTAGCAGTAATTACTGACGACTGCAAATCCAATCCTCTCTATTTAAAAACACTTCGAATTTGGACTACTGTTTAAAAAGTTATACGCGGTCATCCATAAGAGAAATAAATAAAATACTTATCACCGGTTAAAAATTCTTTACAACCTCTACCTATACATATATAGTATCACCAAACATCTTAATCGTATAGTGCATACTAATGTTTAGGTATTGTACATAAAATTAATTTTCAATTTTAGCTTATCCGTTGATTATTTACTTCATTGTATTTTTTACTCATTAACAAAAGTAATAAATATACTCGTATGCGAATTGGAACACTAGCTATTCTCTTTTAATTTTTACCTATTAAAATATGATTTACATCTTACTTCAAAACGGTAGTAATCGCTCAAATTAAAGTTGAAGGTTGTCATTTTATAGCCCGCCATAAAATAGCTTTAACGAGACCTCGTAAAGGAAATAAGCGAAATTGCAAGATAGCACTTCTATCAAATAGTTTCAATCCCATTTCGGCTTCCGACATTCTTTTAAGCAATTTACGACACAAAATTATTGTCAACGTTTGCAACAAAAATTTAAAGTTCAGTTCAATATTCGCTCTATTTCTTTTTATTTTGTAACCAGATATAGACATTTTTTATGTTATGAATCTAATAATTCTGTTAAAGTAAAATAGATTAACAATTCAAAACAATTTAATTGATTATTAATAAAATTATTAATTTTTGGACTTCATGAATGTTGCATCTCTCTATATGCAACGATGATTACTTTTCATCAAGTGAAATGCTCGCTCGTTTGCCTTCCCTATCTACAAAAATAAACCATTAATCGGAATATTTACAATACTTTGTTTATTTTAGCCCTAAAATAAATAGATAACTGACGTCTGTTAAACCTACATTATAAATCATATATATTTCGTGTTGCTAATAATTGCAAGTCATAAAATTAAATAACAAACATTTATGAAACCAATACAGCGTACTCCTAAAGCATTACATACGTATTCCTAAAGCATACATAGCTTCTGAGGTACGGCAAGCGTTCATAGTCACCGAAGAAACAATCATAAACACGTCATACATATTCGTACGTCACGTGTAATTTATTCGTACTCTATTTGCTAGTTGATATAAGTACTGAATATAAAGACATTAATTATATTAATATGACTCAGTACACGAGTGTGATAGTTATCAGTAGCATTTATAAAATTCACTTTAAACGCTCAGACACACATTAAATAATTATTAATACGTCAACGGTTTCTTCTTAGGCACATTGACATTTTCTCGTAGCTTCTTGTATGTTTTGTCGAAGTCCTAGTAATTTGACGCATTAAAAAATCCCTACATTTCCAGTTTAGAAAAAAAAATAAAAAAAATTATAAAACTTCATATCAAACGTCATTTCGTTAAAATCTGGCGTTAGTAGCATTTTCATTTTACTGCTGATAGGTTTCCGTTGCTGGAGATTTGTTATGAAATTAATTGGATAAAAAACCTTAACTTTGCATATTTCAAGACAACGAGCACAATGTGATGCTACTCGTATAAACACATTGTTATTATGAAGCGAAATAAAATCAAAAAGTACGTCCTGTTTTGTTTCGGAGTATGTGAGTTTAAATATTTGTAGTTTGTTTATATTATCTATAAGTTCAACTTGAGATTAATTTCACCTGATGTTCAGTGACAATGAGACCATAGATGATGACGAGTGCTTGCCTAGAATACTTGCACTCACATGTTTGGCTAACGGAAGCCTACAACGCCGTTATGGCGGTAGATTTCCATTAACGGTGGTACTTAGCCAAGCGGGTTCGAAACATCCTACCACCATCCAGTGATACCACTACTAATGTGGCCAGAGAATTGAACACTCGACCTTCGTGTTACAAGGTAAGCAACTACACCACGGGGTCAGATAATAACATTTTAAGAGACTTGTACCGATAAATTAACCAAACTTCATATTAAGCTTCCCGACTATAAAGAGAAACTCATGTTGGATACGTCAACTGCACTGTATACGATCAACTTTTGACAGTCCGCCGCTCTAATCTCCTTGCCCGAGGCATTATAACTAAGCTTGTATAATATGTAATATTAAATATATATACCTATAAGCCAATGTCCAGTATGTAAACCAGCAATTTAAATGAATTACTTTAAAGAATCAAATCATTATTATTTTTATTCACATATAAATATTACTTTCAATTTATCAAATATTTATTTCATTACTCGCTTCTCCTATTTTTTTTTAAATTACCACGAGTAGGTATTACAGGACTTTTGTAAAAAGTTTATAGAGTTTCACAAAATCGGGTAAAGAGAGATCAATATATCAATACAACGTAACAATCTCTGAAATGTAATTATTAAGCAAAAACGCCTCCAAAGATTATTTCCGTATTTAAGGGAAGGTAACTAAATTCCTAATATCTTGGTAAACCATAAGTTAGAATACATCTATCATTTCCTTCATCAAATTCCAAAGCTTCTAAGTTTCATGTCAGGTATGTTCAAATTGGTAGCATTTTAAATATAAACGCACAATCATTTTTTTTTACTTTTAATTATAAACACGATTATAATAAAAAGATTACTAAGTATTTCAACTGCACTAAATCAATATGTTACTAGTTTCAATTTTTTTTTACATAAAGATTCATTATTTAATACGATGCTGTAAAGCCCGACCATTAATATTATTCCCAATAAACGTTGCCTTTGTTCAAATAACGCATCAATAAACCAGATAAATAATAAACATTTCTACAAGCATTTATATCAACTAAGGGAGAACAAATTCCAACACATCAATCGTGCTTACTATTGACATTTATCTATCTTCAAGATGATATTTTGTATGAATTTATCTTGCTATTTAAAAATGTTATCATACTAATGAATCATAAATATAATATATTATAATAATAATATTTTGAGAAACGAACAATAACGTTTTCTCTGTAAAAAAATCTTAAACTCCGAAATAAGATAGTTTAAATGTACTTTATTTACTTTAAATATCATACATATTTAAACCGTAACAATTTTAGGATGGAAGTTGACCTAGAAACCTAAAATGTTTTTATAAAATACGTTTAAAAAAAAGGTTAACCGATATTTTGTAAAGTAAAATTAATGTACAATTATCAACTAGTTATTACATTACTAGTTATCCTTGCTTCAAACTTTTTATCTAGCATTATAATTATAAAAAAATAAACTATGGCTTAAAATAACTAATAGGTTGTGGAAAGTCTTTTCTCATATAGTTTGTATGAACTTGTAATAGAATCTCTTTGGCTATACCGTTTGTATCTGGCTAGTTTTGATATCATTAAAAAGTTTTAATTTTAAAGACAATTCCAAATTCAAATTAAGAAAATGTGTGATTTTCATTTGTTTTTCTTATTGTTAAAATGAGTGAACCTAATGAAAAAAAATCGATACATTTTAAAATTTTACTACAAAAAAGATAAAAGTGCAACATAAGCCGCAAAAAAAATTTGTGATTTTTATGGACCTAATACAGTATCTGTGAGAGTAGTGCAATTTTGGTTTAAGCGTTTTCAATCCAGAAATTTTGATATCAAAGATGCACGTCGCTCTGGCCGCCCTGTTACAAAATTGATGCTTGGAGAACTGGGGATTGACCACAAAATGGTTTGGGGCATTTGAAAAAAGCTGGACACAAATAAAAAATCGATATTTAGGTGAACACATGAACCCACTGAAAGAAACCTAATGAACCGTGTTCATTTGTGATTCTTTATTACGACGTAATGAAACCGAACCATTTTTGAAGAAGCTCATAATTGGTGTTGAAAAGTGGATCACGTATGACAAGTATGTGAGAAAAAGGTCAGGCTTTACAGACTGTGGCGAAACCCGGTTTAGCTCGCAGCATATTGATGCTGTGTGTACGGTGGGATTGGAAGGGTATTATTCATTATGAACTGTTACCGCCAGGCAGGACCATCGATTCTGAACTGTACTGCGAACAACTGGTGAGATTAAAGCAAAAAGTAGAGTCGACTGGTTAAACGAATTTGAACTTTAACATTTTTCTTTTGTGGTTTACACAGATAAATTATTTTCACTACTGATAAGTTAATTGAATTGAAAAAGTAGTTGGTCCTGATTACTTATAAATCTGGTGCTATACTTTACGTAAGGAGTGTAATTTAATATTAATTATTGGTGACTGTAGTACGGTGGGCAGTTAACTCCACGCAGCACTGAATGCTACTTATTCTTTGGGTATACTTTAAGTTTCTCAAAAAATTGTCGATTTTTGTTTATAATTTATTTAAAGCAGCTCTAGTCGTTTAAAAAATATTATTCCGGCCACCTATTTTTTGCATTAGTGCAATGTATTTACGTTCTCTCGCTTTGATTACATCGTGACGATATAATTTTTGTCATAATATTCATAATGTTATCAGTTTACGTTAGTATAGTAAAGGAATAGATAACTAAGTTATGTCATGAAATTGTTTTAGTAAATACTTTGATAAGAAAATTGGCAAACAATTTAGTTCGACATGCCAACTGCTTGTATGCAAAATAATTCGACAGTGGGTCGGGCTACTCCACCATGGAGACGCTGTCGTTGGCAGCGGGGTCCTTTAGTCCCCGTCGCAAACGCCCAATTGACAGTGACTCGCCGGTGCAGATGTCACTGTCGTCAGATAGTGGCTCACTGTCCGGCAGAGACATCACTGGGCCTCTATCACCTGATAATAATCAGCGAACCCTTTGTCGAAAACAACAACTATGTCAAAAAAGCTAACGACTATCAACTCTACCAACAATATGACAATAACAACAGGGTCAAAGCCTGCATACTAGTCAACACACAACTCGGCGTAGCCATTGGAATGCTGGAGTACTCATCACCCAACCTTAATA
>DWQX01001815.1:0-25191 GCA_018245475.1 Pharmacophagus antenor | reverse complement strand
ATATATATATATATATATTTATAAACTTCATTGAAAGCATGATTAAAAATTTTTCGCATCCTGAGAGTAGTGAATCACATATTTTCGTACCGATATCACGAACACTGCACCTACATATTATCATCTGTTTCTTTGTTCATGAAACTCACATCACACCTAATTTTATAAACAAATCGCCATTTCCCCCTTCAAATGCACGACTTACAAGGTCTAATGCTCTTGCTGAACTATAATATTGCGTAATATTTGTATAAAATATAATCTTATGATTAATTATACCTTATGAACTCCAATTCGAATTAATGTTTTTGCTTTAACCCTTAAATGCATAATGTTGCCATTTTTCTACAAATCAGTTTCAATTCTCTTCATGCAATAACCAGTGTATGTGTGCGCGTGTATGCCTTATCGAATGCTCAATGATGACCGAGAAGAATTAAGACAATTTTAGCATTTTTTTAAAATTTGTGCTTGGTATATAATAAAGTTCAGTGTATTATTTAGAGAACAATCGCACATTAAACAGTTAACATCACGCCAACTCAAAACAGTTAAATAATCCTTATAATCTGGACTATATAATAAAAATTAAATTAAAACTGTTTCAGTTCAAATCTTAATTTCTTCAATCTGGTATGTCGTTAAGGCGGTTGCCAGCAACAAATAATAACTAGTTACACAACATCGTATGATCACGCCTTCTCGGCACTTCCCCGCTGTATATCATCACACTATTATCATTGTCATTTCACTGTCTTTTGACTATTCATCGAGACTTCGATATGATAATTTGCCGTTTGACAAATGATGGGTAATATGATTCGACGTAAGAATTATTGCGTCTAATATTTTTCGTGTCCGTACTGTGTCGAATGTTTGAGATTGCTTTTGTAATTACTGTATTAGCCGCTTTGTCGGTCATTGTTTAGAAATTAAAAGATATTTGCTTGTGGAAGGTGATATTTTTCGATTCCTTGTTTGCCACATGCCTATAAATTATAATGGTTTTTATTGTTTTAAATAAAATAAAACGTTTGTTTAAATTTAAATACCTTTTTGAAAACTGTCATAATGATAAAGTGTATTGAACTTACTATTCTTAATTTCACCCTTTCTACAGAAACATAATAACAAAATCCAACAAAAACATTTTCAAGTAAACAAAGCGTACTGCTTCTAAGTTTCAAGTGTGGTATTTGCCCTCGCATATAAGCTCTATTGTTTGTTGAACGAATACCTCTGCACCTGGATTGGAGCGACCTTTGTTCTTTAATTATTTCCGTAAATCAACTCGGTGCAAGTGAAACATTACGGTAGTGCAGTAAAATTGTAAATGTGTACGCAAAGCAATTCAGCAACGGAATCGAATATTTGTATGTACTCATAGAATTGCAATGTATTATGGTGCTGGTTCTTGAACTCTATTCTCGTTACAAAACTTTGTTGCATAGCTTACGCTGCGTTCATTTTTGACAGCTGCACTCATAACAATAATTTATTTCTCTTGTTACAGGTAAGGGCTTGTTCATATGCGGTAATGGCTTGACAAATGCAAAGTGGTATAGTGCAATTCAATTGTTATGACCTATTGAAATGTATTGGAATTCAATCTTGAATTCGATGTGATGAAACATTTAGGTGTACATTTTTTTTTGTTTGGTCCATTATTATTATATTTATACTTTGAAAATAAATAAACAATACACACACACACACAGTTAACCTTTATATCACTGACATGTAAAGACTTATATATTTTATGTACTCTCTATTTCTTTATTATTAGCTTACATGATTACTAAGTTATCTTATGAGTTTGGAAAAAAAATACAAAGAAATTAGTTTTCATTTAATTTGTATTACAAATAAATGCTGTTTTTTCTTTTTCGAAAACATGTAATGAATCTCGCACTGCAATAACATTGACTTCTTTACAATTACCCAGTCATGAGTGTTGCAACATATGATTCAGCGCTCTGTAGTGAAGCAATTCATTCACCACGGCCTTGAGTGATCCGACCATTTTGTTTAAATTTGACTCGCATGTCATTAACTTCAGCGTGTTGTTTATAATCATTTTCTATCACTACAAAACGTATACAAAACGTATTGTAACCGCCTCAAGTCTCTTTGTCCCGAACGAATGCAAATATTGTATTTAAAAAAATAATAATTAATTTATAACCATAAAATTTTCCGTTAGTCAATTCACATGTTATACTAAATTTAATATACAAACGGATGCATTAAAGGCCATTAACATTAATAGAATTATATAAACGTTATTGCGGAATAATTTTTGTGAAAATATATAATTTAATTATCGTATAGTGTATGCTAAAAGTCGAATTTAAAAAAAAACTTTTTCCAGTGGACGCTTCTTTAAATCCCGCAGTTTACAACATACAGTTTTTAAATTATTGGAACTGCAAACACATAAATAATTCTTAGATATCAGTGAGGGTTTTGTTCCTTCTACTATATAAACATAAAAAAGTGTCGTGTTTTAGAAAACCTTTGAATTATCACAATTTGTTGAACTATGTCCATGGTTGATGACCATGTAATTTCTATAAAACACAATCTTTATTTATGCGTTACGAATATATCCGTTGTTTTGAGATTATCAGTCATTTAGTGCTTACAATCTATGTATTTGTTATTATCTAACTATTTAATGTAATAAAGATTGTTAGTTACATGTCATTTGAGAATTAAACATAATCGCCAGTTTGCCATAACAATCGAAGTACGCTCGATGGTTCGATAGCACACAAGATTGTAGGTTTTCCGATACACATTTCACTCTACGGTCACACTGTGTCACGATCGGAGAAAGCTTTGAACCCGATACATCAGCGGGCTAATAATTTTACGGGACCGCTTTATGGTTGAATCGTTCTACCTTATGAAGAGGTATAGAACCTATTCTGCATTGTTTTCGCATTGATAAATTCGTGAACACATTATATTTGTTACCTTTTCCTCACTCCCTCTATTCATAATATAGATTTTATTAAATCTTTCAAAACTGTTGGCGGCTATCGGCGCTGCAAAAGTATTATATATAGGTTGGCCTTCTGATGTCCATACTAGTTCAGATTAGAGAAATAGTAATATTTTTCATGTAATGAAATGAAGTTTTTTGATTATTGATTTTCACAAAAGTTCATTCGCATACAAAATTTACATTTCATTATTTAATTCTTTCAGTATGATATGATCGGTGCTTATCAAAGTCTTCCCTAGTTAAGTGATTAAAATGAAAATGAATACGCGGTTATATAAACCAATTAATAGCTACCAAAAACCAGTAAGCACACTGGTTTCTTTAGTTACGCTAACCTCCCATATATACTGGATTACATAACCGCATCTACTTATTACTATTATGCAACTATAACGATCACCCCATGTTGTTAATAGGTAGAGTTAATTCCATCATTTCGTATTTCCCTCATCATTTCCGTCAAGTTTCATTTGATCAAAGACGTTCTAATACCATTAAGAAACCATTTTGCAAATTACCAACGTCATGTGTTGCAGTTTTTAACCAATTTTGTACCCTATTATGTGTATTATATAACCCTCATTATAATACACATGGATTATTAAAGAGCTGACATTGTACTAAAAGAACTAATGAATATAGAATATGTCGTATCAAGTTATTTGGTGGATTTTTTTTATTTTGATATTAATAATAACGATGGCAACAATTTATATCAGATTATGAATTCATACATTTGAAATAAACTCATCCACTCTTAAATACTTAATCTTTGGAGGAATCTTCAACGTTTCTTTTTAATAATTCATTACAACGTTTTATCGTCAAGGAAGCATAAGTCTTAATCTCAGTGTATTATTTCCACTATCAACAAATTATTTTTTTGGTATTTCAAAGCTCATGGCCATTGTATTCGCGCCAATGTAAAATTGTATCCTGCTTCACCAAGCCGTCGACCCCTAGTCCGTTTAACGAATGTGTTCATAACTTCCGCTAGATGGCAACACAACCCCATTACATCGCGCTAACACATTTCCATCGTAAGAATGTTAAGTGTCTCTGCACGTATTCCATTTGACAACTTTGCGCAGAGGCAATATCGTAACCAATGAGGTTAATCCGAGGTGCGATTATTGCTAGTTGAAAACTTTACCAATACCCCGCCTTGTCGTCGTGAAATACCGACTGCTATGGCAATTTTTGTACGGCCGCTTAGGCCATACTTAACTCTTTGAAATATTCTCGATAACGCTTATTCTCAGATATTTTCCGAATATTCAAAATCCGGTCCCGTACATTACCGCAGAGGAAATTAAATATACAAAGTAAATACACTCCTAAACATATAAATATGAACTTGACTTTGTGTCCCACATTTATTTTTAGTCTGTTATTGTATCTTATCTAAAAATATTAAATAGAGTTTTAATTTTACAAAACAATTTTAACAGTCGTACATAACGCACGTACAATTGTTATCTCAATAAATGGCAACTATATTAATCGTCTATCACTCACATGATGAGTGAAACTTAAGCTTGCGTCTGCAGCAGCAAGAGAGACGATAATGGGACACAAAATCGTTTGCTTAATTACGGAATACGCTACGCCTTTGAAAATGGCGGCATTATGTGTGCTGATTCGCGCAAATTGCGCACACGACCGGGGCTGTGGGAAGTCGAGACTCGTCGCGTATTTGTGCCGGTGATTGACGGCTGTCATCCAAGCGGATCTCGAACCTAGCGCGCTCGTACCGTTTTAGATTAGCCTATTTAATATTTCTAGTGTAAAGTATCAGTGGTTTTGTAAAAAATCATACTTTTTTAAGCGCTTTAACCAATGTTAAAATATTATGCCTGCGACTTCGCCCTTTGTTGTTTTTACTATAATAAAATTAAAAAAAAGGCATTATCTCGTTTTTTATTGTTGTTTTACACTATTGTTATTTTATCTACGTATTCCAAATGTGTCCCCAAGTGTCTTCTAACTTGTTTAAATTATTTCATAACTCGCTATATTTAAAAGCATCATAAATCAAATCTTTGCAATAGATATTAAAAAACAAAAACACATCGTTTACACAATTAAAGAAGGTGTTGAAAGTTTTTAGCCTTATCGGTTCCTAATTAAGGCGTTGAAAGAATAACTTCCGTAACGGTCTGCTAAAAAAAAATAACCGAATCATTTGCAGTTTCTCTGCAATTCGTCTGTCAGCCACAATCTCCTTAGTCAATCAGCTGTGACTGGTAATTATCTACAGGTGTGTAAAAGTTTCATTGAAAAGGAAACAAGAGCACTGTCACCCGTGAAAGCGAAATACATTACAGCATCCGATTGAACGGAAGCTGTTCTCGTGCGTTTTTGTTTGGTGATTAGATGGAAATAACATTTTTATTGGCGATTGGTGAAGCGCGACTGGAGAATTGTATAATATTTAAACGAATTATTTAATACAGTCAGCAGTATTGAGGCTAGGTAACGCTTTTGCTTTAGATAATGAACTTGAATGTTAAAAGGTTTATAAATTTAAAAAGAACAGAATAATAATAATAGATGACTTACAATCTTCTATTTGGAAGATGTAATAGGTGATAAGAAAGTCTTCTAAATTGCTTTTATTTAAGAATGTAGAATTGTGGGAAAGTCTATAAAGAACAAACTTGAATACAGGTTAACGTATGGTTTTTGTCGCTCATCTAATAGTAAAAGAAAATTATATTCATAGTCAAAATAATAAATCTTGTTTATCCAAATTTAAACAACTGAAATCCGTCACGTCGTATCTGCAATTGGTTTTATATGAAAACTTTCACAATTAACTTGCATACAAAATGTAGAATTGCATTAATAAAAACCACACCACTAAATAAACATTTCGTTTCCCTCGTTTGATGCATAATTATGTAAATAGACTTATAATAGTAATATTATCGAGTTCGAGCGTACATTTATTTCATATTAACATTTTTTTTTCTAAAGTTTATTTTCGGTATAATTTTATCTTTGGTTTATTCATACTTCTGTAATTTTTTTTTATTAGCAAAATATAGTTATATCTGAGAATTATGCCAATCATTCTTTTCGATCGTGTTTATTACTCCAACCTATTCTAGACGCCGAGTTTTCTCAAATATTCCTTGGAAACATTTTTTTCCTTTATATGAAACGCTTAATGTTTATTACAATACATGTATACTTTAGAAATCACACATAACTATCCATATTTCTTTTAATTAATATTAAGGGAAAATGTCAATCGTTTTGAGTGTTGTTTGATGTAATTTAAATCTTTTATTTTCGGATAAATTTTGCACACATGCTGTGCAACCGCTCTCGAATTAATTTTGCACAATATGTCTGTTACTTTCAAACATTACTGGAGACAGAAGTCACGACCCGCGTGATCAAATTGTACGTCTCCTCCCATGAAAACGAATTGATCAATATTTCCGACATTTCTTACGTTACATACACGGTATCCATTTGTTGCTGTGCCGTGACTTATGCTCTTGCCTAATGCATTATTCAGGGTGCCATCACGTACGCCCTCATGGCACCGCATTGCTAAGGGCCCCCAATCTGTTTGCATAAGTTCTCATTTGCCTCGATTATTTATTTACATTTTCTATTTGTTATTCGGTCGGGTATAAGTATCTCCGAATTGGTGACTATGCCCTACACTTTCTAAAACAACCTAATATTAAAAAACCAACCAAAAAACCTCTGTACGCAGCCCTATTTTTAAATTTTAACTACAAGTTTCACATTATATTTGATAACATTGTTTTGATCGTTTTGAATAAATAATAGTTCCTTAATATCACATACATTTTTCAGTTTTAAGACTGAAATATTTATGTAGAAAGTATCCAGAAACAATTTACAATATCATAAATAATTTCGGTAATAAACCTTGATAAATAAATATAAAGTGCGCACTATTAAGTCTTAACGGGTAATATGAGGCTCACGGAGAAAATTGCGCCATTTGCGGTGACATAATCTATTTAATAACGGTTCATACTAGATGGATTTCTATATCGGCTAACGTGTTTAATGTCCGAAGCGTAAGTGTGGACAGTTCTCAGGCAAGACCACTCTGAGTTGGTTTGATTGAATGCATAAGTTTATATAATTTTACTAAAGACTAATGATATACTAACTTATTAACTACTGTTGGTAATTAATTTTAACTATAATTCGCCATCTATATGGACTGGCGTTTTCTGAGGTAAACTTGATTTAATAGTCACCTTGCTCGCTGCTATAACTACAGAAGTTAATCAGCTGTCTGATCAACTTTTAAACGGTTTCATAAATGTATTACATACATTATATCTTTTTATATTTTAATTATTACTGTCGGCGAAGTAATATTCCAAATGCAGTTGAATTGATTACAATTCATTGTAATTTGTTGTGCCACCTTTAGTTTTATCCAGACCCAAGTAGCTTATTTATTTATCTGTTCAACCACGTTTGGAATTAGTTTACTTCAAATTATACTTTCTCTAAACAGTTTTTGTATAATTTTTTCAAACCTTGACCGATAATTTTTATTTTTTTACACGTCTCTTCTAAGTTATAAAGCTGGCCTCAATATCATTCCTTTTTATAAATAGTAGCCTACAATCCGAAGCCTCCTTCCGTACTCATCAACAAACGATTCTATTTGAACCTTGAAATCGATTTTTCAAGACTCGTCTCTGTGGCACACGGGGTTAGTTAGATTTTTTCTGCCTTACAATTAATGTAGAATATTTTAAAAATAACTTCAGTATTATAGAGAAATTTTTTAGCAATTTAATATTGTTATATAACTTAAGGATGTTTTTTTTAATGATCGTTCATGGGCTAACAATTGACTTCAATTTTACCTCATGTTCATGTTGTATAAAAATTTAACACTATTCAGTCGCTACTACTCTTGTGGCCGGGAAATCCGGGAATCGGGGACCCCCTCCGCGTTACAGGGCCAGGTCAGAAAAACTACTGCGCCACAAAGGCAGTCAAAAATGATGCTTGACATCAGAGTTGTAGATTCTTTACGTTCAGTTGTTATTTTGTGCTCTATTTTCAATTAGTTTTTTAAATTGTTTTGTTATACATGTTAATGCGGCATACATACAATAGACTTTTTTAATAAATAAAATGTTTCATAATTAGTATAAATTAACTATGTTTTTGTTTCAGTTATATTCCTATTTGGTACTTGTATCTAGTAAAAGTAATTCAAGGTTCCAAAAATATTGCCCATCTGCATACAGAAATTTCCTATAATACTGATCCAGGTACTGAACAAATTATGAAATACTGTTGATTGCGAGGCTTATGAATTGTAATAGCATTTCTACCGATCAAATCTACCCATGCACGTATTCAAATCTCGCACTTGACCATATCGCGTCTAAGAATTCGCTGAAAAGGCGGGCCGACTTTTCTGGACATTCGGCTAATTCCGTCTCACTTCGGTGAATTCCGGTATCGGCGGCCGATGACTCCACTGGCATGCTTCGCGCAAGCGTGGAGGTGCTAATATAAACTTTAATTCGATAAACATAAAAATCAAATACGTTTGTGATTTAACACCTTTTTCAGTTCATTAATTTTTATCCCGTTTTACGTACCGAACGTTGGACGGTTACGAGTATGATTATGATAGAAATGTCTTATAAGTGTATAAATTTAATTTTAAACGACTCCTGTATATTTTTAGATTTCTAACATTGTCTATCTCCTTTATTTTAATTTTCCGCACTCTAATTTACACGACTTTACTGATAAAACATTATTATATATTTCTTATAATAATGTTTTATCAGAAAATTATCGGATTGTTTATAAAAAATACTTTACATATTGTTTTTATTCTCCATTTCTGTTGCTAAGCAGCAATGTTCTAAAGTGCTTCTGAAGAGAAGTATGGCTTTAGTACAATATATCGCTTATCCCCTTGTCAATATTGATTTTAAAGTAATTTTGATCTAAAATACATATTATGTTAGAAAAGTAATCACCGCCAAGCGCCTACTGTGCGAAAACCACGGTAAGCTGTAATTTTCTACGCGCCTCGCTGGAGAGACGGTAGGAAAATACACTAAAGCTTGTTTTTATGTGAAACAGGATATAAGTCTTAGTAAAATGGCCAACAAACGCCTCGATTATTATTAGCTTTAATGAAATAAGTATAATTTTACATGAAGTTCTCTAAAGCAATCATCAAACAATAATATATCATTTATACAAGAAGCGTCAAGATGTACAGAACATTCACCTGGTGGTAAATGATACCTTCTGCCCATAACAGTGCTCTGCTAGTTGAGATATAAGGCAAAGATTTTTATATTCGTTATGGGCTAACAGTTGAACTAGATTTCACCAGACGTTAAGTGACAATGGGGCCATAAATGGTGAAGCGTGTTCGTCCAGAATACTTCCAGTTCTCATGTATAAGTGTCAGAACACAGCAATGCTGTTATGGTCTGGTAGGTTCGAGAAACCATAAAACCATCTAGACTCCTCTACATCTGTAGCTCGGGAATCGAACCCGGTACCTCCGCGTAACCAGGTAAGTGTTTTAACGATTGCGCCAAGAAGGCAGTCATAAAAGATATTGAATCTCGTTGCACCATTAATCCTGCTAGTTAATATCATTCTTACAAACGAAAAATATTAACAGTGCGAACTAATATAAGCATTGCGAGCGAGATCGACTTTTAAGAATTGTGGCATCGGTTTAATCAAAATCTTTATAATAGGAACATAATATATACATTCTGATTAGATTAGTTTCAAAGTTGTTGTTCAAAACAAAAGTGGCCTTAAATAATTAAAGACTTACAATTTCAATTTAGAGCAAATTACATCAGTATGTAAGTGTAAATGTAATGAGTTATCACAAAATAGTAAGCCGTATAAAGGGCCAATGTCTCCAACCGCGTACTACAAACGTGAATTTCTATTAACAGTGAGCTGTGAATGATCGAATCAGAATGTGAACACTGTCGTCATTTAACTAACCAACGAGTCTACGCTATTGTTACTACTATTTTTTTATTGTATCATACGATTTGAACATATATTTGTCTGTCAATTAAAGCTAGTCTTGCATGGCAAGTAAGATAAAAGCAAATTACGATTACACAATGCTGTAGCGGCCGGAGGCGGAACAAAGCCGCCCGCCGCGCCCCGCCCCCCCCCCCCCCGCGCGTTATTTGTTGCCTTCGTGATGATGAATGAACGGTAATTGCGCCAATTATTTATTGTCTAATACCGATACTGTAATATTCCACGAAGGCCATAAGTTAGCTAACTTTGGCTGACTGCAGCTATAAGCAGTTATAAAATTTACAATCGCTCGATACACGACTAACAGAATTGAATTAGACAATTTCTGTTATCTAGACGGTTTACACTAATCGTTAGTATAAACGTTTTTATGATCGTGTATCAAGATATTATCAATTAATTTTTACTTACAATATGTCCGTTCTTATCTAACTCCATGCCCTACATCAATGGTCAATCAATATTAATCTTAATTCATATTCTATCGAATACCATCTCCGTGTTAAACAGTGTTTAATCTCTATTCGCATATTAGTGGTTAACTAGGACCAATCACCAATTATATCAACTAACTCAATAAGATCTTTGTTTGTAGTAATTTAAACGAAAAGAAAAATTATTTCTGTTACATCTTCATCTACGAAAATTATTTTTTTCTTTTACCATTTCACATATTTTTATTTGGTTTATTATTATTATTTAAAATTAAATTTCTAACTTATTTTATTACTCATACAATATTATTATATCCTAGTTTTCGTTTTTGGTGTAAATCAGACAGAACATATATCGGAGTAGAATATATATATATTGCCCACTAATGAGAAGTTTGAGTACGGTGATGGGTATTCACTATCGTACTGCGAACCAATTGCGACCGCTCGTGTCCCCGAAGATCTTTATTACTCTCCACACGGCTGCATTAAAACGAACGGCAATGAAGACATTGTTGCAGGGACCACCGTGAATGAGGACTTCGTAGCTTTTACCATAATAAAATTAATAACCTTATACACTTAACATTTTAAAAATAAATTTTCTTTAACACACAAACAAAGGATTTTACCCCAAAATTATCTAAGTTTATAATGTCAAATACTAAGTAAATTAAATGCCAATCGATTTAATGTTGTAATTTGTATGAGGACTTCGAAATATTTTTATTACACATAAACAAGCGATTTATACACTGGTCTTTTCAAAAATAACTCGTTACAACGGCAGGAATTTCTGGAAAACTTTACGTATTCTTTTTGTTTGTGAAGAAGTATGTAGGTGTATTTATTTGAACAAACTGCGGTACAATAGGTTTTCAAATCGTGTATAGTCAATTAACACTAAAGCCCAGACACTCAAGGTCTTGTGGAAGCGTTTGTTTTTTCCATTTATCTAGAAATGGCCTAACGCCCTGCTAAACTCCTAATACAACAGCTGGTTATTTGCCCTTCAGAAAATAATTAGTAACATAAAGTAGAATTCTTATATAAATAATGACAGTTAAGAAGTAATAAATTGTTATTATGATTTCCGATTGTAAGATATAATAATACAGCCTCAGTCGTAACATGAGTCATGGGTCGCAGCAATAGTTGTTTTTGTTTCTCGGTAAACTGCTCAGGTGTTAGCAACTAAATATACGTTTGACGTCCAACGAAAAGGCATTGTGCGCGATAAGTTCGTGACTGGCCCGCCGAAGCGCCTATTAGCTCCCAGTTTGCGCAATCTCTCGATACCGACTGCTCGCTTGCTCTCGAAGAAAAAGCTCGAAACATATTTGCCGCTTCACCACCTACCATTTCTTTACTATCATTATTGCAATGAACGTTGAATCTAATCACAAAGATCTTAGAATTTCAATATCTTCGCTTACGACTTCTTTGAACGTAAACTCTGGCAAGGCCATCAATGATAAGTCAGTCGGGCGATAAATAGAAGTAAAAAAAATCAGTCGTTTTATAGTGGAGCGATTGGACACGAGGAGGTCATGCGATATTACTTTTTGCCATTCGGTATTCAGCATTCAGCTTTTTTTATCGTTTCAATCGACGAATAGCGGCTACTCTTAAATATGTTTACGCCTATATTGTTGGGCTTTTTGTGCATTGTTTCCAAACGATGACTAAGTGTTACTGAAATAAGTAATAATAAATACTGCCTATAGAATTTAAACCGTTAAAGTGAAATAAAATACAGTCTGCGTTTGTGCATTTATTTTTAGATTTTGATAGACTTTGAACTGCTATTATACACTTATAATAATGTGTAACAATGTGAAAACTACAGCAAAAACTGAGGTAAACTCGTTTGGACCCATTAGCTTTATTAGGTTTTCTCTTCGTTGTAACACTAGTATGTATAGACCGTTGCTTACAATATGCAATGTGGGAAACATAGCATAGATAACTAAGTATTATTAATAGTAATGAAGAAAAATTAAAGTTGAAAATATACACGTACATCAAAAAATATACATATACGCAGTACATCTTTTTAATATTTTTATTTAAGACTGTTGTACATAATTCTACATTATTATTTTTAACAGCCAGTTTTGACTGTCCCCGTCCTGCCTTCGTAGCGCAGTGGTTCACCGCTTGACTTGCAACGCGGCGTTCACTGTGTATCACAAATTTAATTTATTCTAGTAGTCTTGTTATCTGTAATCATTGGTATTATTTGACTTATATTCCATGGATTAGCTTTCAAGTAATGAAATAAAAAGTAGCGCCTTTTTTTATTCACTATCAGCTGTTTTCTCTGCTTGGCATATTCGGCAATGTAATAATTTCTATCCCAAGACCATGTTAAAAAAATAATTTTCTGAAAAGACCGGGAATAATCCGATATCACGATTTAGTTTAGCGCCGATGTCACTTGCAGCGAGTGCATCACGCCCGTGTCACGGCATATCACGAAATTAATCTCTCTCAAATGCCGCGCTTGGTGACATCATTAATCGCGTTGCCTTGGCTTCCGGCCTTTTGCCCTTTTGATTTACAATAAAAACAAATAATAAATAAAAATATAGAAACTTTATAAGTTACTACGGAAGGTATTGTGGGCTATAAATGTCCAGCAAATATCAAAAACTCCAAAGAAAAACATAGAAACTTGAAATACTGATGATTTTCACTGTTTTCTTTTTCCCATTTGTAATAGTGGTATAAGAACTGTTTACAGTTTAGTGCGAATACATTTGAAATCCCACTGCATTTTTCATTTATAAATCCTAATTCCTGTGGATCTTACGCAAGGTAGTAAATCTAATAAGTAATATAAACCTTTTTCAATATTCCAAGCGGTATTTCAGCTCAAGGACGGCGAACTGTAAGATCCTAGATAAAGCAAAAGGACCCATTGTCTTAACAATGGGACTGTTCAAACTTTCACCCCGACCATTAGATATTTTATAACAAGAGTGTATTTTAAGATCAAATCATACCTATGAGATAACGTTAGATAAAATCTAACTTAGTAGGTTTTGTACTTATAACAACGGTACAGTTAAATTATTGTGAAATCGAAAATTCATGTTGCTCAATATCAAACATTTTGTTACAAACGGATGGTAAAAAAATAATTATAGCAATAATTATTAGCAAAATTTATAAACTATATACTTCCTTAAAAACTTCGGCAGATTGTTTTAATTACATTATATATCAAATCAAAACATATTTGAATTAATTTAGCACGGTACAAAGACCAGAAAATTTATAAACCTTACAAAAAATATTTAAACATTTATGCTTTTAAACGCTGTTGATTTGAAATCGAAAGGAATGTTTGAATTGCGTCATTGTGATGTCAGTCGAATACTTAGAAATGGATAATAAATGCATCTATAAAACCTGTTCTGTTTAAGGTTTTCTCTAACACTTAGTACAACGTTATTAGATAAAATACTACATCCTCTTTAATTAAATTTTGTTTAACACGTAGTATAAAGTCGTCATAGAATATTGCAGACTTTTCCATAGTGTACACAGAATATCGAAGAATTGAGCCTATCATCATGTGGCCTGTGAACTTCACGCACTCTTGTTTTCATTGTAATTTGATATTTATCTGAACAATGAAAAGGTTTTATGTAAAATGCAATCATGTTTCGATGCTCTCTTCAAAACATGTTTTCGTTTTTTTAACACATTAAATATTTCCAAGGCTTCCCTTGACGATGACCCAGACGAATTTTAATGTTGTTTTTGAAAAACAAACTGCACATGCACATGCGATTATGAAATACACAATTGCTACTCGCCCGTTTTACTATAAATGAATACTATATGAATTAAAATAGAAAAAAAACATTGTATATCAAGTTAACAAAAAGCTCTTTGTTGCGACGTCATTTTTACTTATGACGCAATGTTGTGTGATAACGATAGCACCGATACAAATGTAGTTTCGTGAACAATGAACTTACAGAATTGATGTTTGACTTTATCACCGCACGGTTAGTACGAGATACACGGATTCACAGCTTGATAGGCGATGGGATCGCTTCGATCGGTTCTCCACGAACACTACGATTTTCAAGTGTCGTAGGAAGATTACACCACACCGCTCAAGGTTATACACATGCGCTATTCAGTTAATCCAATATAAATATGAAGCTTATTGATGTTAATACTTCAAAGTGAAATACTTAACATTGTTAAACCGTCAAGGCGTCGCAATTTAAGAAACCGTATAAGATATTATGCGGACGTGGAATGTATGTTATAGTTTGAATTTATTAGAACATAAATATTTTAAACGAATTCAAATGAACAACTTTATTTTGTAAATTGTACTTTTAATTTTTGCTTTATTTACTATAATTTAATCAAAATAATATATTACGTGCTCGATATCCACTGAAATTGCGCTGTTTTGAAGAAACCGTTAGGTTCGTGGACAACAATGAAATACCGATACTAGACGTATATAATAAGAGTCAAATGGACACGCGTGTCAATAAATACTATGCTATTTTTGCTACTCATATATTATGTATCCAATGGAATATAATCAGTTTGCTATCTGCAGTACATATATGTCATAGACAAATTGCACCACCATGAGATGTGTACAAAACCTATATGTGTTTATGTATAAGCACACCGTTCACACCATACAGGTTATGGCTATTTACTTTTACAAAACAGCACTCACGCGATCGTATTATGTAAAAGAAATTTGCGATTTTGTTGTCCCAATCTCTAACTATCACAACTCCAATTCTTGACGCATTTATTATACATTTATTATGAGCGACACGTTTTCCCTTTAACCATAAAGAAAATTGCTATGAACATCAAAAGTTAGTGAATATATAATTTTCCTATGCGGCATTATATTCAATTACTAAGACTTTTAAAACCAAGCCCGGAATTAATTCCATTAATTCTCACATTGCTTTCGTTGGGTGTTTATATTAATCAAAGTTTTCTGAATCCGTTGTAGAAGAATCTAAGAAATTTAATAAATAAAAGCAAAGAAAAAAACTCTCTTAGGTTAAATAGAATACATATAAATTTAACATAATCACCTTTCACGGAGTGTTAATCGAATCCGAATCTGTACGACCGCCCACTGTATAAATTCTAATACGTTGTTTTATGGCGAACTCGTCTACACAACTGTTATTTGTGTTTTGTTGATTGACGTTACACAACCATATTAAACAATACGATTAAGCAATCGTATTGCTTAAGATTTCTTAAATTAGTTTTGTTTTGTTTAAAAACACTGTGTTTTTAAAATATTAAAGCACTTCTTATTTGTATAAATTATTTCTCAGTTGGTTTTAAATATCCAGTACTATTTTATCTTAACTATTGTATCTTTCTTGAAATTATTTCACGTTTATCAAAAGAAACTACGACAAACTCATAACGTGTTTTATTTATAGATTTTTTATTACTTGATAATAACATCCTTAAAAACAAATTTAAATATATTTCTGTTTTTTTTTTTAGTTTATGCTATTGATACATCATTAATTTAATTCATATCATATTTTTGTACAAAATATATTACAATAGCCGCTGGAATAATAGAAGTTATAATATTTAAATAAGTGATTTCGTACTAACTAAGCGCACCACCCCTTAGTGTTAACTTTATTTGATTCAATAACCCGTCGCTACATTAGATATGCCGAGCGCTCGCACTTCAATGTCGCTACATTTTTTATGAATCCACGTCGTTTTTATTCCTTGGAATGTTATGAGCCTAGTTTCTTTATGACCATCAATTGTTGTTTGTTCGGTAACAACTTATCGATATATTTTTTTAACGTTTACTATTTTCAATACAGTTAAATTTTGATTGGACACTTTTTTTTGTTGCATGCGTACTTTTGTACCACCTGCGGCGGGAATTTTTATTTTAAATGTGATAAATCGGTGTTGTATATCGGCTCTACCGGAATATTTTTTGATATACATTTTTCTCGGTATTCAATGCACCAGCTTTTATTTTTAAATATTAAATACAAAAATCCTATATATTACATGTTATTATTACATAGAAATAAATATACATTTTGCCGGATTCTGTAACGTTTCGATTCTTTTATCTTCTATCTATTTTTATTATCTTTCCTAAATCTTATAAAGTTATTAGTTTTTTTAATTCATCACTTTATTATGGTCGAAAACAAAAAAATTAACGTAAGTCGTGCAAAGCATCTCATTGAGAATATATTTGATTTAGGTAAAGAAAATCAATGTAATTTTTTATTATCGACAATGGAATAACACGTAATCGCAATTTTAAGTCATTTGACAAGTGACAGTGAGGCCATGGATATGGATGTTAACGTTAGGTTAAACGTACTCGCCCTGTATACCTGTAACTGTCTCGTGTATAACTGCCGAAACAATAATGCTGCTATGATGGCTGAGTGATATTGAGGGTGGTAGCTTTTTACCTTACGAGTTGTGATTGTACCTGTATTGTCTGTGTGCAGTGTAGTTATATATATACGTTTGCAGGTATTGCAACGCGACGTGGAATGCCACGGTCGCATCGTAAGCTCGGTGGTGCGGCTGTGCGGCGGCGGGGACGCAGCGCGCGCCCTAGAGCGTCGCTGGCATCTACTCTACCTGCGGGCCATCGAGTGGCAGTGCCACCTGGAGGCCTGCCTTGCGAAGACTGACGGCCAGGTAATCACATGAACGGAATTATTTACATATTTTTTAGTACACATTTAACGTCATTATTAGCTTAACGTTATCATAAGCTAAATGTGGTCATATTTCAATACTTTACATTATACTGTAATAGAAACTACTTTTTCATTTCTATTTTAAAGAAATTACCATTATTCTTAGAATTTTTCATCAGCTATGGGTTATAAAAGAAACCCTATAAACCTCTACTCCTGTGGCACTTGAATAATGTTATCTGACAACACCATGTAATAAAACAAGCGGTATACTATTGCGCAACGGGGCGATCAGTAGTCAGTAAAAGATGATATACCCATTTCCGATAAGTAAACAAAAGCATGGTACGCTGTTATGTCAGACTTCAATACATTGAAATTTCTCTTTACCGATTCTTTACGTAGACGAAAACGTTAATGTACATATGCATCTAGTTTTAAAAACTGGTTAGCTAGTTAATTGAATAGAGAAGAGAGTAGAAATGTGGTCTAATTGATACATTCTTTTCATTAATCATGTGTTCGTAGATAATAAATATAAATACACCAATATATAAAATATTGATTAATTTAGTCGTTAGTTTAAGAACTCCGTGTACTTTGCGAAATTCTTAACGATTCAAAGCATGCTGTGAGATGTAATTAATATTATGTGTTTGTTATCTCCAACTAAGCGGGAACGGATGGGAGTAGTCGCTTTGTGTGAAAGCTGTGACATTAGTCAATACGCTTAAGTAAGAATGCTGACCCTACCGCTTCAGGGTTAATTGCTGAGAGGATACGTGGAAGCACGAATTAATTACGTTAGATACTAAAAAGATAGTTTTTACTCTTTAAAATTTATATTACTATCGAGTTTCAAAAGCTCGAATTTACAGTGATTTTTGAGAGGATAATTCGAATTTGATTTTTGTATTTAAAACCTTACGTACGCATATATTTATTGCGGCAATTAAATAAAATTTCAGTTTAATTACTTCTGTTTAGCATCTGTTCACGGTATGAACTGGATGTAATAATTAAAAGTCCATTGCAACTGCTTTTGGAATTTGACTCTTGTCTATATTTTTATAATTTTTTTTAGAATATAATTGTTTTTCATTCACGATAAGAATCCATCTGGAACTTGCTGCGAATCATCATTGCGTAACTATTGCTGAGTAATTCCGCTTTCTACTGACCACAAATATAATGAAAGTAGTTACGAGTAACAAAAAGTGAGTAAACATCGCATTTCCAAATTTTAAAGTAAACAAGTTGACCAAACTGCTACAGGGTAAACCCTACCAGTGAATCGATTTAATGACAAGCTAGGTGTTGGCACCAAAATACAAGGGAATATGATAAATCCAAGTCATCTTACAGTAGCAAAAAGCGTCTCACTGACATCCGTTTAGTATCATTATATCCAAGGCATTGTTACAGATTAAAAAAGGAAATAAAGTTCACCTTGCTATGGAAAATACGGACGAAATGAATCACACTTTTTTATTTATGAGCACAGTATATTTTTGCAATGTGAATTATTTTGGTTGTATTAAATTTAATAATTGTTTATATTGCAATTTTAACAATGTACTTTTCTTATATGATACCGTACAGTTAAATGGGAGAAGATTAGTGATTGACTCTAAAGAGAATAATTAAATAGTTCAAACGGTCACCTGCGATAACTAACAATATGTTTCATACTTTAATGTACATTTTTCCTACCAATGGGTTTTTATGTTGTCCATTTCGATTGTTTTATCTGAAAAACAACCGAATAAATGTCTTAAAAATTTTAATTCAAATTAATTAAAAATAGGTATGTCATTTCAAGGCTCTTTTCAAATTGGAAAATATAATGAGTTAATGGGTCCCTTGGTACACCTAGTGTTACCATATAGTGTTTGCTTTATTCGTAATTGAAAAATCGAGTCGATATCCGTGTTAACTGATAACAGGTATTACAAAAGAAATCAATCAAATCTCTTTTCATGACTTAAAATTACTAAATAATTTCATTTAGACGACAATAAGTGAAATGAAAGTAGCATTTGATTGTGTCGCGCTGCTCTCTCGTTGTTACATAAAGCACGCGACACAGAAGCTAGGCGGTTACACGAAATTGTTTGTTGTTTTTAACTAAGTACAATATGGTAAGTTAAATGTCGGGGATGTTAGTGCTGTTACAATCCATACTGGCAGACGCAACTTTAAAAATTTGCTATAGATCTAATCACTGGCAAAATAGGATTGATATTTTTGATCAAATGTTTTCAGAGTAATACTTTTTGACGCACTCTAGAGATGACTCTCACCACGTAAATAACCTAATAATGTGCAGTATTTAAAATATAAACATTTTGTATGTTAAATTTTGTGTATAAACATTTAACGTTCATTATAATTAGTTCACTTTGTGCGCTGTAATGTCTCCATTTGATCATTTACACGCGCGAAAATGTACTTTCCATTGCAGAGTTAATATATATAATTGATTTTTTTAAGTAATAAATATTCTGGGGAAGCAATAAGAGTAGATAAGATGGGATTGATGTGTCCAACAGTGATATAAATCCCAAAAAAAAATTTTTTTTTAAATCGCTTTTATTTGCGACGGCTCGTTAGTCGTTTTGGCACGGACCGAAAGCCGCCGCGACGACAATGGCGCAATCGACCCCCTGCGGATTGATTGTTTACAAATGCGATCTCCCGAGACGCGTGCGAAATGAGCATTAGAACCGTGAACAGACGCCGAGAGGGCGGAAATTGTTTAATATTTTTAAAATCATGATGAATATTATAATACTTTACCGGAAGAGAGAAAAAAAGATAGTCCATTAGATAGTGAACTGAAAATATATTTCGAACAGAAATTATGAAAAAATAAAAAAACTCATATTATAATTTCTGATCCTTAGACTAAAAAATTATTGCAAAATTTACTAATTCATCTGGATTACAAATATGTAATATAAATATGTGGACTACAAATATTTTTGTTTTTATTTTAATGATATTTCCTTATACCGCTAAATATGTAACCTAAATTGTAAACAAGCACAATAAACGCACATTTAAATGAAGCTAAAGTATTAAAATATTTCACTTATCAGCTTTGTATTTGAAAATTAAACTTTTCGGATATAGTTTTGTTCGCACAATATAGTACACTGTCGGCAGTTGACTTACCCTCTAACGCTTAAGAGGACGAAGGGTTGACACGCGCCCCTTTGTCTATATATCGCTTCATTAAATTCACAAGAGATTTAGTATTTGCGGCTACAACTGACCTAAATCCATTACCGTATTTGGGGCGCGCCTTTTAATTTATGTAATGGCCGCGAAATGTTTCTCTAGAGCATTTACTATGACGTTCGCTAGCCATAAATAAATTTATTTGTGCTATTCATAAATCCTATGAATAGTTCGAAAGTTATAACTAAATGGGAGATTTAATTTAATGAGTATATACGAGTATGGCGCGGTGACTTGGACGTTTAATTCATTGTTATTGTAAATATATTTAATCTATGAACATTAATAAAAGAAATCTCACGCTATAGTTCACCGTAATGTCGCATTTAATGTGGACATACGATTTAAACTTAAGCAACCACAAATGGGCCACACTGTGTTAGCAATGCGCTGAATTTGACCTATCTTTTTTATCATATCAAGCAGTATTTTTGTACCAAATGTTTCAATAAGTGATTAGAAACAGTTGCTTTACTCTCGATAAATTGTGAATTTTTAATTGGCTTAATTACATCTATGACAAGTTAGAGCAATAAAATATTAAGACAAATTGTACAGTTGTCTATCACGAAAAAAGTAAATGTTTTTTTTTTTTAAGTTTAGTTAACTTTTTAATTATTATTTTTTTCTGTTTTGCTATATCTCTGGTGAAATGACGACGTGGTCTTTAGTGTTATTAATACTAGTAATGCGCCGTTTGTTTAGACGTCCGATGGCTTTGGTGGTAAATATATATTATTTAAGTGTTTGGTCTGAAAATATTTATTCTTTTTTTTCGTTATTTCTAGGGTGCCTTATCGATAGAAGCGGCGAGCGACAGTGACGAGGAGCCAGCTTTGAAGCAGCCGCGACTCAGCAGGCGGGGCTCGCCGCGCAGACTGCGTACGCCGCAGCCCAGGAACAGGACTAGCTCTCTGGACAGCCGCCAATCCGCCTCGGATGTGGTTAGAATATAAAATATAAACATAAAAAAAATAGTGTTTATGATAAATGTTCCTATAAACTGGTTAAATATTTTGACGTAACTCCAAATGTGCTAGTATTAAATATTTGGCATCAGCAAGAGGCACTTCACCACAAAAAATTACCTCTAGGGTAATCTGCAACTCACGTTGTACGGAACCATTTCAATATTTGTAATGTTCATTTTATAGCATATATTACTTTAGTAATCGTTATTTTGGATAGCCGCTGAACACTTGCAGCGTAGGTCCAGTCGGTGTGGAGATCCTTGAGGAGGGCTATGTCCAGCGGTGGGCGTATTATCTGATTACAATGATGGTGAAGATAATAATTGTTATATCCCCGTGAAGGAGGAGCCGGACGATGTGCTGAGGTGCGCGTGGCGCGAGTACGGTTCAGAGTGCGAGTGGGAGCGGGGGCGGCGCGCCGTCATGGACCGCGACGACGAGCGCCGCGTGCCAGACGTCACCGACGGACACACGACCGCCGCGTCGCACAGCCGCCTCAACGGTAATCAGACAGCCAAATCATTCACTACAATCACTGTTATCTTTTCACGCTAGTTTTGCTTTTTAACCGACGATAAGGAGCAAGTTCTGATTTCGTCGTGTATCTTTTATATTGCTATTTTTTAGTGATCCGATTTTGATAACTTTTTTGTTTTAAAGAATGTACTCCAAAGTTGATTCCATATAATATTAATATACATGTTCATAGGTTCTCTTCAAATTGTTTTATTGACTTTCTATACAGTCCCTTTTGTTTTTTTTTTGTTTAAAAGCACTTGTTTAATGATGTTATTAGAATTCAGTAAGGTCTTCAATGGTAAAGCACACTAACTCTCTAACAGTAATAAGTGTAACGCAAATTAGCGTAATAACTTATCACGGCGGAATTCTCCATCAGAAACTTAATTTTCGTTCAGTTTGACTATAAAATTATGGTAATGTTAAAACTTTAAATTTTTAGATACCTGCCAGGAAAGAGAATCAACGGTAACTGTACTTATCAAAATGTTTTATCCCTTTGTGTTACGCATAGTACGTTACGTGATTGAAACGTGTTTACGTATTGCAGAAGTTTATTTTCATTTCAATTATATAGGCAGACAAAAATGTTAAATGACTAATGGTTTTTGTTCGGCAATTCAAAGTTTGGCATATTTTCGCTCTTATCGTTTAAATGCTTTAACTTTGAACGAGTAATTATAGAAAATTGAATAATTCCACATTGATTTCATGGAATTTCCATGAACGGCGAACAGACTCGATCACTAACAATTCATCTCGTGAATGTAAATTATGCATCCGACTTTCCATTTTCTCACACAGATCGAACTTGACAACCGTCGCCAGTGCCATTTGCATAAATAAACAATGATCCAATGAATCGATTAATAATCATAATATTATTCAAATACCGACGATTTCAAAACAAACAAACAAACAATGAACGCATGCGGCACGCACCTGACGAATCGTTTCCTTTCTTTCCAGGCCTCAGTACACAAGAGACGGAAACGATGAATTTCCACGAGCAAACTAAAACACCGCCAACAGTTGTGAAAAGAAAAAAACCGGTTGACACGTCGAAATTCAATCAAACCGATAGGAAGTCGAAGAACTGCGCTACATTCTACTTCAGACATCACGATACTGATTCAGATGGCAGGCAGATGATCGAAACGGATGAGAAGTCGCAGGAGTCTTCGGAAGAGGAGTGGACCTACGTAGGTAGTCCGAAAATTGTTAACGAAGATTCCACCGATGTTATGACGTCGTCTGTGGAAATCCAATGCGAACTACCGCTCGACGAGAGGAAAGAGGAACTACCGTCACCCAAGCCGAAACTAGAATCAACCACACCGGACCTGATCAAAGTGGATGCGAGATGTAAGGACATTGAAAGGTTGGTGATCCAGGCGGAGGAGTTAGTTCAGAAACAGGCGCAGCAACAGATGGCGAAAAAGAAAGGCTCGAGGAGTTTCAAGCCCTTAATTCTAGAGGAGGAAGGCCAATCTGCAAGCAGGATCAAGATGTCACGAATAAAGGAGTGGCTTAGTCAGAGCACTGAAGGCGACCGAACGAAAAATGATAACAATCAGGTATTTCTTTTTATTGATTATGATGAAAATTATTTTTAAGAAAACATTCAAATTCACAGTTTACTTAACGCTGGTAATATATTTGTAAATTATTGTTTGTAAAGAGATATGCAAAAATTTTCTAAACACCTCATGAATTTAATATTACTATCAGTGGGGAATCCTCCACTCGCTTATTTTAGTATTACATGAATGTTTTTAGGTTATATATAATTAGTTCAAACTCTAATTTCAGTATCTAAGATGCTAATTCGTATTATTTCATATTTCGTTTTTTTCCCATTGCGTGTAATTTTACACAATTCTGACCTAAACTGCCGTCTTAACATCACGCAATATTGCGTTTAAACTATTTAAGTTGCTTACTTATACGATAACGATTTTAATATTTTATTTTACACGTTATATCAAATTGGGGTCACCGACTACCGGTACCTTAATTCAGCTAAATAATTTCAAAATATGGATATGTGAATGTTAATCGATTATTAATTATTATTTTCGTCAATACTTCTTTTTTCTTTACTCGAACTCTCGATTTTCTGCATGGTCCTTAATATTTATTTTCTTTTAAATTTTAAAAAACAACGTGCTGCTGGGGAGCTTCATACTCTGTTTCTTCTCCCAGGCTAGAGCTCTTAGGAAACGACGAAGGGTGGGCGAAACCGGAGTGCTGTCGATAAATTAAAAAATATATATGACAAAAAAGTGTTACATGGTAGCTTATTTTGAATAAATGAGTTCACGTTGACTTTAATATATTAATGTAAATTTGAACTAAATTTTTTTTTACATATGAAATATGTTTTGCATGAATATTTCTACTTTTTATTTTATGTACCTATGATTTCTATGGTTACACCTAAAAGTAAACGAAAATTAACTATAAAAGTGTCTGTCCAATCGTCATATCCCTTCCTTACTTCCACAATTTAATTTATCCTCTGAATTTTTGGTATGTCGAAAATAAACTGAACGGGTGTTATCGCACGGTTTGTTTTCTAGTGCACGGAGAGTTACGACGCTTCGGGTGAATACACTACAGAAAGCGAAGTGGACACTTCATTGACATCTGAAGAGCGCAACTTACATTCGTCGATGGATATGAGCACTTCCACTTGCACAGTCACTCCAACACACCAGGCAAAGGTAAAAACAACCTTATCACTGTGTGTTTAGCTTTAATTTTCGACACTTTCACCTTTCTCTATTAAAACAACATAATTAAAGACGATGATTTGGATGAAAAATCTCAAATTCTAGGTTGATCATATTCACATCCATTTCATTAATTTCTTCATTATAAACATGGGTTCTTTTTATCACTACCGCTTTTTTCCATCGTGAACATTAAAAATAAACCACGTTGTTATAAAAAAATGCTGGTTACCTATCATTAGTTTAAATACAAACAGTGCGTCCGCTTGCGTCTACGACTAATAACAAGAGCAATACAAATGGCGATAGTCGAATTCAGTTTGTAATGCAAATAGACCGAACACGGAATTTTTCTAGGGACAACATTTTTTATCTTATCTAACTACACTGCCGGCCAAAAACTTGAGACCACCTTGAAAAAATTACAATATTGAATAAAACTCCCAAAAGTTAGTGCTCTACAAATTATTTATTTACCTTATTAAATAG
>DWQX01001814.1:0-25192 GCA_018245475.1 Pharmacophagus antenor | reverse complement strand
ATATATATATATATATATATATATCGTCTATGTTTTATTTTATTAAAGTAAAAGTAGTTTTATATAAACAGCCAATTACAGCACATGTCCTTAATAGAGTGCGTGCGCAAATAAAGACATGCAAAAACTATTAAATAAATATGGAAAATCATTACGTGCAATTTGGACGTCACATACAGAACAAGACGGATCACCGCACTTATTTGCGTAAATGGACTCTGCTAACGTTTTCCTGTCGCATATGTTAAATCCATACCAATTTTCGTTATAAATAATAGTTCGACAAGGTAAATAGATAGCGCTAATGGAATGTTCCAGTAAAAGATTCGTAATGTAAGTGTTTCGGAATTTTTTTTTGTGTGAAAGAATTATTTATATACCTTTGAGTGATTGCTCAAGATATCCTATAACTCTTGTTCCACTGATCGGTTGTAAATTTTATTTTTTCTACTGTATTATAAAATTACGTAAAATATTTATTTCTTAACAGTTATTTATATTCTTAATCTGTTTAAAAAATTCCGAACTTACGAAATACTCTAATGAAAGTGTATCTTTGAGTTTTGAAATGAGTGATGTAATAGGGAATTCCTCGCGCCAATAAACCAATGAGCCAAACGACGCCTGGCGCCAGTCTTCCCGCCCTACGAAATGTCAAGAATAAAGTTACGTAAAAAAAACCATTTAACTCGCACAAAGATTGGCAAAGCCTTTGAAAATAACTGTTGAAACTTTAATTCCAATCGTGGCTTATAATTTTGAGACTCGGATGATCATTTGTCACTGAACAAGATTGATTCATCACACAATCGTTATTACTTTAGACTTTATATTTTTATATACGCCAATAACTTTTTGGTATTTTACACTTTAATTAAAAGAGATTTATCGCTTAAATTAACGTTACTTCATTCTTACAACATAGTTATTGCCAGTGAATAAAAGGATTTAAATTTCGACTGAGTCTATTGATCAATAGATAATAATATGATTGGGGAACTAAAATAAGATACACATAAAATAAAGGCTCATTAAGTGGTTCTATTTTAACAGTTATCCCTATTTAAATAAGAGAGCACCTTCAAGATTTTTCGTTAGAAGTCAGTCCAACGAAATTTTAAAATAAATTTATTTCCGTAGGTGATAGAACAGGAAAGGCAGATTTTAAACCAAAATTCTGTTGAAACTATGCCATTTTAATGGTTATTTTGAATAAAAACGTGTATATCTCATTAGATATACTACAGCAATGGTTCAACCATTAAAAATAAGGCAAATAATTTCAGAACATAAACATAAGTATTGATTTAACAACTGTTAAATTCTTTCGGTTTCTATTAAGCGTCGACAAAATTTCTTATTGATCAGTGACCGAATGATTTCACGTTTATCTTTAATAAAAACTAATAATATGCATTGCTAAACATTGGCACTTCGTATATGAATCAAACTCAGGACTAAGACCAGAAAAACGACCGACACTTAGTCTTATAAAAAAAATAATACGAAGCTTAGGACATCCCTATGTTTATACCCGTTTCCTGTTTACATAATTTATACTTAGCAGCAACCTCACACACTTAAACAGTAAAGTTTAACAATACGTAACTAAAACTGTTTACTTGAATGTCATAAATTTATAGAAAAAAATTAAGGACACATTTCCAAACGTGAAAAACCCAAGCGGACGTCACGTCATAGACGGCTTAGTTGTTCATTCTCAATCACACGGTACGTCGCCGTGACTAAACACTAACGATAATCTATGCAACAGGCTGTTATTACATCTTGCAGACAGCCTGCCCCGTTCGAAGCGTACGTTGTGTTTACACAAAAATAAATATCCGAATTGTGAACCGGTCCTTGTAACTTAACTTGAGCGTAAGAACATTACCGTGCGGGGTTTTATCGAGTGCACCAGTTACGCAATATTGATGCCGCGTGGGCGGCCAATATGACACCTGTCTACAAGTATTAGCGTTCGAACGTACGGTTAGGTCGTCCCATATGTGTTGAGATGTAGGTAATTAATTCTCGGATTTGCATTCGACGCTGTTGTAACACAGTTCGCTGATTAATCCGAATTAATCCTAGACAGGGTTGCGATACTAACAAATCGCTAATAACAGATCTTACGAAATTTCATCATGTTGGTATGACTTTGTGTACGGCTTATGAATAGATATAATAAATACGCATTAAAATCTATGATTGTTTTTATTATAAACTTTTAAATATAGTTGTAAGATTAATAGATATATTTATATAATTATTCACACCTGTTAAGATATTAGAATAATACCGGTAACATTTTATTTACTTTTAAAGAAATACATTTCATGCTCAAATTGCATAGATTTGTTAATAATTGAATATTTTGTCAACAAAAATGACAATAATATAAAAATAAGCTCATGAATTTTGAAAAACTTTTTAATATTGAACGTATAGGTTTATTGGATACGTATAATGAAAGTTACAGTATTAAGCACAATATATTAGATAGATAAACGAAAGTGTTACATGTTTTTTAACTATTGTTACTTTACAGCCCATGGACGTGCAAACAACTTCTATGAACTCACATATAATATTAACGTGTTGCAAACGCGATAACATTGCTTGTAGGTTAGATAGATAGTTAATTAACTAAAACAGTACATTCGAAAACTTAAAGTTCAATACTTAACAAGATCAAAGAGCGGCGAAAGTGCAACTAAATGTTAATTAAAAGACGTAACAATCAGTACTCTTCCTACATGTAGCCAAAAGATCTTCGAATCAACGTAAAACAATCGTGATTAAAAACATATGCAAACACAGCAACAAAAAAATAAAATGCAGCATGACGTCATATTGTATTTTAATATACCTATGTGTCATAAATCTTGAAATTATGTTACTAAAGTATCATAGCCTGAAATAAGTTAACGATTTCTTTTTATCTGTCATCGTCATATAATAGAAACAAAAATCGTTTATGTAATGAACATTGTGTGATTTTACAAGATCAGATGAAGTCGATTTGTTTTAAACAGTAATTTATTAATTTAAGATTTTTTTATACAAATGACTGTTCTTAATGCTTCTTTTATTCGCGATACTTTCGTAAATCATTATCATATTTTTAGGGCTCCTTACCCAAAGATTGACAATCAGAACCCTATTACTAAGACTATGTCGTCTGTCTGTCTGTCCGTCTGTTGGTTTTTCCGTCTGTCGGCGGACTCCATCACATGAACCGCGATAGACAGAAAGTTGAAATTTTTCACAGATTGTCAATATTTATCGCCACCACAGCAACAAAAAATGTAAATAAAATAATACTTACAAAAAAAACTTTATTTTATAGGCGTTTATGTTACGGTCCCCTTCACGGTGCGAGTCCCAGACGCACTTGGCTATTTATTTTATTATTTCATACATCGAATAATAAAAAAGTGAAATTTAAATCGCTGTCAAACATTATCACAGCGCCATTATTCTATCAGTAAGTACGGGGGTGGACGCAATATACTAGGGCATGGTAGCTGGACTACTAAATCACAAGTTAATAACTAGCAGCCCTGATAGGATCACCACTTTCAATAACAAAGTCAGCTCGTTATACTCGGTACCCTTTCTAAGAAAGCTCTTCGCGGAGTTCTTTACCGGTCCTATGACTGGTTACCGTCGTTTTGTAATTATCGACCGTAACGACAATTATCTTATCTAAGCAGCCATTGTTGTAACAAATTGAATCATCTAGCTTGAGTATACAACTTTCAACAAGGCCCGGATTAAATTTCTTAATCCTATCACGATGCTATCTCGAACTGTCACTCCTTTAGTATAAGGACTGGTACAGTTGTTGTTATTTATGTGCAAATGCTCATATGGCTTGTTGGTTCTTCTAACACTCGTAATTGTTAACCTTAATTGTAACGGGTTCCATTCTCAATTTTGTGTTCATATCAGAAAATTGATCGAATGAAATCTTTAACTTTCGCTCTCGCTCAAAAATGTCCTAATTATTAATTATGCGACTTTTTTTAAATCTTCCTTATTATTTTCATAACTTATTACTTTCATAACCAAACAGATCCTATTTTGTACTGATACTGTCTTTTAAACTAATTATGTACAAGCGTAACTGTGATAAGTATAGGGAAAGCCTAAAATTAAAAGTTAATATGGATGTTAAAAATATTAAATTTCTAATTTATATATGAAAAACATTATCAAAAAAAAATAGACGCGCTAGAAATTTTGTTATTATATATCACAGCTTGTGTTTATTTCTTGTTTAATAAATTGTTACGAAAAAGAATGTTTGTGTCTATTTTAACTTGTATCATTGGCAACGTTGTATAATCATATTTCGCCATTTTCCACGGCATGCAAAGAAATGAAGTAACTGTCATTTCTTTTAATAACATTTTTTGCTATTAGGTCAAGACGATAGGTAACATAATAGAATTTCATTAGCAACCGGTCATTCATAAAATTCATTATGAATAAATAATAAGTTGTAATAAATCTTAGCATTAAATATCAAAATAACTACTTCTTTTTGAATATTTATTAAGTTAAAATTCAAGAAATATTTATGAAAAAAAGAAACAAATATTTATTCTTTAATATAACTTATTTGTTATCGCCCAGGAACCCACGCACTCATCAAAGCGCACAATAAATAAAGCATTATGCAGATCATATATTAGAATGCACTTTCTTTTAAAAGGGCTTTATAAACACAGCGCGCATTATTGTAAATGATGGGAGGCCACAAAAATGAGCGCCGTAGATCACACGTCAGGAGAAAGCACGATTAATCTTCTTTTGTTATTAGATGTAATACGTTTTAAACAAACAGACGTGCGCAAGCGGCTCTTTTTTATTTCTTTACCATAGCATCGATCATGAAGCCGAAGCACAAAGGAACAGTTGGTCCAAAGCTCTTTCATTAGATATGGGTACATGTATTTAAAAACCTCGCACGCTACTGACAACACAAATGTTCACAGGCAATTAAATCGATAGCGTAAAACAAAAGATCAGCAACGACCTTTTTTGTTGTTAGTGTTGACTCAAGAAACAAAATACATAAACAGTACATATATTCAAGAGTTAGATTTTTTCCAGTCAAATTAATCAAAATCCAGCAAAATAGAGTTACAATGAAGTGACACGCTCTTATAATGGATCGAAACCAAAAAATAAAAAACTGTAACTAATACGGCTTCTGAAATTTCTCAACTCAAGTCGCTGAGTAGAAGAACAACTCTATCATATATAACAATAGGAGTCACCACTAAACAAAAATATTAAAGCAAAAATTATTTAAAGAAAAACCTTTATCGTATGAAGACATTTTATTTTAAATGAATGTAAACTATACACACTTAAAAAGTAGTTCTCATTTGGCATAATAAAAAAAATGCAATAAGATGACAAAAAAATATATTTTATACGATTATATTATACAGCATTTTTAATAATAATTATTACATACTTAAATAACAACTATGTTCAATATCGTCCGTATAGAAAAAAATTATAAGTGAAACTTCGTCAAAATCAAAAAAATCCGTTTCTTACGAAATATGACTTCAATAAAACTATTCATGTTTTACAGAGTATTTGGGTGAACACTTTTCATGACCCACTTACTCTGAAAGAACACATGGGAAATATCTATCGATCTATCAATAACATTACAACGCCAGTTCCATTATCTGATATCGGAGGTGACTACACAACACGATAACACAAAAGAGTAATGAACCTTTACTGATAATTTATTGCCCCCGATAATGTCCCCGCAAGTTGCTAAAGACAACTTAATTTCCTTTATTTATATAATATCACTGACTTCCGTATAGAGCACCTAACGGCTATACACACGAAATTCGATCAACTACTTCTGTCAAACATTATATCACCAGTTACATTTTATAAATATAACGAAACAACGAAAAATATGACAAATGATATAACTTTGCCTTGACACGTAAAATGTTATTTAATTTTACCTCTATAATTTCACAAGCTAAATTATCCTTCAAACTTTTATCATGTAACGTTTACGACCCCTGCTTGGTGGTAGTCATAGGCTCTACGGTGATAACAACCGTATTACCAGCAAATCCTAAATTGTATTATTATTTTTATTTATAAATAAGTCATCGTTGTTATTTATAAATTTTATATTATACGCAAATTTTAAAAACAAACAATTATGAATTACGTTATCGAAACGTTTATAAAAGCTCAAACTTTAATATTAAAAATGAAACACGTAATTAAATCATACTAATGAATATTTCTTATGCGTTATGATATTCTTTAGAGTGCTATTGAAAGCGGCAGTCCTCTTGATATCAAAATGACAAACTGCTCTGCGGCTAGACACTAATTTAGATTTCTAACGGTCCATTAGCTGTGCACAAGTTTTAAGATACCTTTATTAGAAGATCAATCTTGTCCTGATTTACAGATAACCTAAAACTACATTTGGCAGTACTAAGATTAAGCAATATATTAAATGAAACCATTGGGAAGTGGGCCACTAATAAAGAATTCCCATCAAGATACCGCAAGATTTCATGCGATTCTGCAATATAATTTTAAATATTTTTCTTTCTTCCATGACACTGCTGATGATTGAATAAAAGACAACAAAAAACATTGATATATTACAGTCTTAAAAGGCATTAAGTGATTTATAAGTTACATGATGTTCTGTCCTTTTAAAAAAACTGCAAAAGATAAGGGAAATGATCGTCATTAAGCAGATATTTGTAAGAAGATTAACGGCATTAGTAATTTTTAAAGTGACAAAATCTAATATTTAATGATCAACAAATGTTTATTATTAACATTTAGAAGGAAATGTCAAGTCTATGAAGTTAGCAACGGCAAAATCATTGATGAAGTGATGGATATTTAAAACTGTACGGCATTGTTTTATCATTAAACATAGCTTCATCTAATAAGGTATATAAAAATGATTCAAAAACAGTTGTGCAGTTTGCATTTTGACTATACATTGTAATAATAACAATTGCGTATATTATGTATTGACTAACTCTCTGGCTCTGTGGTTTTCGCTTGGATTGCAACAGAGAGGTCCTCGGTTCAATTACAGGGCCACAATGGGCGTGGAATCTGGATGCTGGTAAGGTTTCTTGGAATCCGCCTGGTAGGCTACCGCACTCAATATCAATCTGTCGCCACAAAAGAATTATTGTATTCCGGCAGTCGTACATATCCGACCCAGACGATTACGGACGCGCGTATTTCACCATCAACGGCATAATTGTCACTTAGCATCATGTGACAATTGAGGTCAAGTGATAGCTCGTTTCCAATAAAAAGTGCTCTTTACCCTACAAGTAATTTTCTATCGCTGCACTGTCTTATATCATATAAATAGGCACGCAGAGCCTAATTCTGACACCAAGCAAAACTATGCAAATAAATAATAATAACAAGTGTAGTGAAATTACCATAGTTAGACGTAACATATTATTAAAATTGTAACATGTCATATTCTAAATAGCAAAAAAATAGGTATATTACTTATGCTCTTATATCACACACATATTAATTGTCTTAGTGTGTATGTAATTATACCACCAAACATTCGTTTTGATACTTTATAAAATAAATACCTCTCTACTAACGATATTGTTTTCTCTCGTTATCAAATCAATTACTTTGACCTTTGAATGCCGAGCCTACGGTCGCACCATGAGATAACTGTATCTCCGAAACAGCATTTCCATCTCGAAATTGAAGTATCACATTTATCTCAGCTTACGTAATTTAGATAATGATGTAACGCACGCATGAGTAATTATAATACCTGTTTCACACCTCACCGTAAGCTTAAGACTAATTGATGCAATTACAGAACCAAAACTCGATAATACGAAGGTACTTTATTGGTCTATAACAATTATCATTACGTTTACGACTCATCGATGGGAGCTTTAATGGTGGCCGTTTACAATTATTTTCTATCGGAAATCAAAGTCAAATTTAATCCGCTAAATGGTATAATCGTAAAACTTTATTTAGTTATCGTGTTTTATTGTTTAACTTTCGAGTAATAACCGCTTTCTTACAGACCCGTGATTATAAAACGCATAACAATATTTATGTGAGAATCTTAAGAGTGCAAAGCTAGGTAATAACAGATTTCTTTCGCATCGTGAATTTCTAAGTCGTTTAAGTGAAACAACTTTCCCTGGGCCTCAAACGCTTGCTCGTGCTATACCGCCCTTAGATCGTCGTGGATCCTGCGCCCCGTCATTAGCTTACTTTCACCAAGGAAATGTAATTTTCTAGAAAACGGTAGCGTGAAGACCAATAAGGTTTCTCTTTTTATCCGTCCGTGTTGGCCCCCGGCACTGTTACAGCATTACGGGCCCTAACTATAACTAGGCCCTGAGAAACGACCTACTTCGGCCACACCGCAAATCTTACTTAAGTGCTCTCACGCTTTTACCGCCAATTTAGTATTTAATCAATAATTGAATGCGGTTTTACATTTTGACTGGCCATTACATTCGTGAATGTTTATGAGTGATTATAAACACCTGTCGTTAGACCCCTAAGTCTGGCTTCACTCCTAAGGTTGAACATACGCTGCTTACATTCATATTTAAAAGATGTATCTTACTTTGCAGAATTTTTGTGTAAATTTTCTCCTTTTTTAAAATATATTTACGAACAAAACTAATAAAATTATTCAACAATTAATTTTTGTACAAACATTAAAAAAAATTCAAATGTCCCCATTAAAAAACAAAATTACTATGAATGAAGCCACACTAGAAAGTTGTAAAGGACGGAAGTTCGATGTTAATTTTTTTGCGTTACATCTAATACGTTATTCAACAGCGAATATTAATGTTAACGCTAATTTAAATAATTAGTTGCGTTCTAAAAGCTTAGTAAAATTTATGGCAAATTAATACTGATACTCAATTGTAAGGTTAAAATTAGCAAATATTTCTGTCAACAGAATGAATTATGTATTTTTTTATCTGTAAAGGGCAAACACTCGTTCTCAAGTGATATATGATGTTAAGTGATAATACGGCCATAGATTGCAAAGCGTGCATGCACAGAATACTCTGGCTCTTACATGCAAAGTTGCCGAAACATAACAATGTAAGTGCGTGTCCGAAGGGCATGCTCGTGCTGTTATACCTATATACGCATTTACATAAAAAAATATGTTACATGATTTTCATCTTTTTTGTCCTCGTGGTCGTGTTTACATTCTGTGGCAATTGCTTAGATAGGATATGCCGGACTTTCGGTAGGACTTTGTATGGGAGTAACGCCACTGCAGCAATACTATTTTGGCACTATATTGACATTGAGGATAGCAGGTCCCCAGGAGGAAGGTTCGACAAAATCATCCTACTATCCAAATTGCAACACCCAATTGAATCTGAGACCTCCATGTTTTAAAGCATGCACTGCACCACGGAGGCTGTGAAGTTTAAATGAGGATACATTTTGAATTAATTAAAATTGATACATATACTTTACTCTCAAGGTGTCCTTCACATTTCTTTAAACGAAAGGAACTCGACCCATGGCATCTCAAACAATGAGGTAACCTATCTCTCACTTACAACACTGTCAGTACATACAACTCACGTTTTTGTCACTACTTTTTAACGTTCTCTTATCTGCGATCCTCGTGAGCTATAGTTTTTTCCACCGGCGTATAGTTTCGTCACTTGTTGCGCTGTCAAAGGTTGTCAAAATTCAAATAAATTGGTAAATAAATTTGAAAACTACATGAAATATAGCAATCTGCTATGCAATTCGATCACAAAATTCACTATTTTAAAATCAAAAGTTTTTTAATCATTCAAGTGACATTCTCGGTATGTATTTATTTATTTATGTAAAATCTTTATTGAAATATACTCAAAAATAAAATAAAATTGGCAGTCTTAATGTCTTCTTGCATTCTTTTCCAGTCAACCTTCGGTATGAAGAGATATAACATTCAAATGTTACTTCTCAAATCACATCCATATTACATTATATATTAAAAAAAATAAAAAGCTTCTTATTTCTTTTCACATTTAACTATGGAAGCTATAAAATCATTAAAGTGCCTATTTGTTAAAAACAACATTTACTAATCGAATTCATATATTAAAATCTCGATATATAATAGTTTAAGTGTCTAACATATTTAACTTCTACAATTCGAAATTTGAGTCCTAAATATATTATCATTTCTATAAAATATATTTACTCTGCCGAAACTAATATAACCTGTATTACAAATGTCAGTTTAAATGACATCAGCATACAGGTCGTTAAAGCCGATTTAAGTATATCTCTTAAATACAAATAAATGTTATTCACAACAATAAACAAGTATCCAGTTTCCAACGTTTCCTTAATCAGTTGACATAATAACTTACTGCATTATCATATAGATATATTCCCTAGCAAACAAAGAAAGCGTATTGAAGTGAGAATAAAGAACAGAACAAGGAAGTGAAGTGATAAGGGCAAAGTACACAGGTTTCATTTTTATGTCAAAACAAGGCGCTAGTTGAAAAAGTCAAATTATCATAAATCATACTCAAAGTACATTAAAATTCATAAACAGAGGTAGTGAAATGATTTATCTGTTAAAGTTACTCGAGAAGCTAAATCAAAAATTCTATGCATTATATGTCTTAAAACGTAATGTAGCCCAACAAATAATTTCTGGACTTAGATCGTGATATGTTAAAATTAAAGACATAATACCGAAAAATAACGCTGAATGAGAAATAAAAATTTACAACAAATCCAAGAGTGGGAGAAGCTCATGTACTATTACTAATAACCAATATGTCCGTAACTTGCACTAATAACAAATACCGAACAACTTGCAAACCAAAAACCGAATAACTTGCACTAATAACAAGTAATACGTATTATATCCCTAAAAATATTACGCTTTAAGAATTTCTTCGTGCATTTAAACGTTTGAAGAGCGAAACACGGTTCGTGATGGACGATCTATCTCGAAGCTTCCGTTGGATTTATATTCATAAATATTACATTATTAAGGGATTAACATAAAATTTTATGATAGGGTCAGTGGGAATCGCAAAGCGTAATATCATTATAGATTAAAGGTAACAAAAAAATATGAATTTATTGAATTAAAAAAATTGCGTTTCATTTCAATCAATTTGGATTCATAAAATTATATAGTATATGTATATGTCGCATCATATAATTGTAAAAGCATAAGTAAGGACTGTAATGAGCAAACGTTTTTTTATCACACCTGTATTATAGTATAAATTCGATTTTTTAAATAGTATGAGTAGCGTGGTTTCAATTTTATATTAATCTTATATTGGTTATACAGATAATCACGTGCATAGGAAGATACAAAGGGTCCTTGAAAGATTTTGTAAAGCTTTTCCATTTTCAATAAATTTTGCTCTAGAAAGATCTACAAAATATCCGTTAAGTTCAATAAAATTGTTTTCGTTGAAAACCTAGAATTATCACATGCGGTCTACAATAATGCTATAACCGGTTTAACAAAATGCACATCTCTCAACAGTATTGCAAATATTAAAATAGACCGTGTTAGTAGTCTTATCGCAACTTTTGCTACAGTTACTTAACGCTTAACATCTTTTTTGTAAGAATCGCGTCATATTATCCTTTCATATTTAAATATTGATCTACTTTACAGCTATAAATTTTCATTAAAATTTAGTTTTCACCATAATTACGCAACTAATAGTCACAGACCGCTCCATGAATAATTTCACTGCTGGTTTTATAAACAAGACGCAATTTGTACATCTAACCGGCCGCGGACATAAAATATGGCTATTAAACTAAACAATACGAACTTAAAGGGCCTTTGTCTGCCCGTACATTGTATCGCTTTTGACGTTTCAAAAACGCCCATGGATTTTCCGAATAGTAACGAACCAGCATAAATGCAGTGTCGAAGACCACCACGCCGTCACCCAGCGGGGAGTCTTCGAACAAAACTGAGTGAAATCAATAACGTAATGAGAAAATTGCGCAACGGCGCAACACCATTCAGCGATCGACGTCCGTCGCTTTCGGACGCATTAAAACAATGATGAAATTGCAAATGGTCGTGTTAAACGAAGCAACTTGTGATGGTGAGAACTATTAACTTGGCGGTCGAGATTCACGACGGCGTTAATATGAGTTGGCTTATTTTAACTTATGTTTGTCTATCAGTCAAAACGTTGTATAAAGCATTACTTTAGACATTTAGCTATCTCACTTGGTTTAATGATCTATCGTTGATTTAATCCAATATATATTAAGTATGCAACAGTTCGGATTACACGGGGACGATGATTAAATGATTTTGAGAAAACATTGGTAGCGACCTTTGCATCAAGATCTGTTGTCCATTGTCGTTTTTAAGTGTAATAGTATAGAAAAATACAATTATAGAACCTAATGACGACGTAAAATTTGATCTGGTCATTAATGCTTATAACTTCCGAGATGTTTAATTATTAAAGACACTCAATCATTAATTATAGAGAATCTTTAGATTGAAAACAATGTTAGAATGAGCACAAGGTTGAAATTGAAATAAAGAAAACAGATTGCAACGCGTTGTCTCTCATAGATACCGCGTCGCAAGATGTTCCCTTCTTTTAAATCGTGTTACATCCATACACATTTTGCACACGACTATCGTCAATAATTTTTGGAACAAAAATCCCAGTATACATGTTTAATACCAATTACAGTATAATATTCCATGAACACGATCCTATACTCAAATGAAAGCTAACTAAACCTATTTTTATATGGTTAACAAATGTTTTGAATAAACAGGCGAAGAAAGTCGAAAATTGTTAGAAAACAAATTAATTACATTTTGTTTTGCTGGCTGCTTAATTATAAAACAACTTTTCATATTATTTGCGCATCTATAATACATCATTAAAAGAAACATAAACCGTATACATAAAGATAAAACAAGCAAGAAACTGTTAATTAACCTTGTATACAGAGATAAAATTGTTTTCTTTTAGTGCATATCGAATTGCGCAGATTAGTAAGTACAAATCATATGTGCTCTCTATCACCTTGAGGTCTCATGGGCCAATTGCGTTGCGTCGTTACCGCCTGTCTTCATGTATATAAACAATGTTTTGTTTCTAAAGCAAAACATTCGTTTTGAAATGTTAAGGTCTGATCTTATCAACGCCTTTAAGTTTCGACATGACGACAGACAGCACCTTTTCAAAGCGAGAATCGTATTCTCTTTGTTTCATTAAAGAAAGACGTTTAATTTATGATTAACCAATTTATCACATTGCAACACTGCGCCTTTGACTTTGTATATCAAAGATTTTATAATCCTTTTATAGAAATTTGTATCATCCATTACTGACACACCAAAAATTGACATTTGAACGATTAACGCATTTCGAATTGCCAAACAACAAACAAAACGCCAACATGCATAGCAAACTGCATCAGAATAAAAATAAGAATGTGTATACTTTTCATAGAGTAAAATAAAAAAAAAACAAGGAATTTCAATAACATTTACATTATACCAGACAATGAGACTCCTGTAAACGATACGTGCTCGTCAAATATATAATATTGAGTAGAATAAGAAAACAAACAATGGTGGATATCGGATGACCGCGGCGGGGTCGTTATCAATTGATCGGATCACGGATTTATGGTCTATCCCGCGGCTACCGTTATCGGAAGTATCGGGACCGCGGGCTCCCTGCTCCGCGAGCTGGGCTTGTACCGTAACACCTGTACTAGACCTCGACGTTATACTGAAATAGATGATTACTTACGATTTACTTAATATTTAAAACACAGAAAATGAATATATGAAAACAAAAGTTATTCCCCTGTAATTTATTTTTGAATTACACAATGTAAACACCGTTCATATTCATTTATACCAACAACGTAATATCGCCTCTTTTCTTAAATAACGACATAAGGACAGTTTTACAGTAAACCCTTTTCAGCTTATTATTTTTTTCGTCCTTTGATACCATTAAACATATATATCACACATGCTTCGTAAACACTCATATTTGTTTGTTATTTCATTGACAACGACTTTATATCTGTAAAAATTAAATGCACTTAAACGAAAATATCATATGCTTAATACCACAAAATCAAATTTGGCGTTGTACTTGAAATCTGGCGATATGTATCATGTTAAGAGCGTAATAGTAAAAAAAAAATATGAACTAAATAGATTTTAGTTCTCAAATTAAAGGTTGTGTAAGGAGCTGCAGTGCATGTTTGAATGGAATCTTAATTACCCACACGGCTGGGTTGGCTCTGCTTGTACAAGTGTACGGCGACATCATAAATCTTGCTCTAATTACCCACGGACTAACTGTGATATCTTTATTGCATCTACATTGAGCTTAATAGCCCAACATCGTTCATAGTGAGACGTTAGAATATTAATTATCTAGCGAAACATTCACCTTTTACGCTTACCTTAACTCCGCTAGGTTCCAGTCCGCACACTTGTCATTATTATTCTAAAAATAAACCGCTTTTCCCTTGTTAATTGTGCTGTGGTACATGATTGACCGAGTTTCACTATGGAAAAGTGGATTTCCATGAGATATTGCTTTGTGAATGATGTTTCTTAGCCAGATCGGTATAAGCTTAACTCTTCGCGGGCAACGACCTTTTCGACGATTTTTGCGAATGTATTCAATGACTTAAATGATGGAATAAAATGATCTTACATTTAAATAATATTACATACACTATATATATTTCTGTGATTTAGACTATATCTTCAGGCAAATTAGTCGCCTCTTTCTCGCCCCTCATCTAAAAGTCGAAGTGGGTTAGGTGAACGTCTCAATTCTTTGTGTAAAATCAAGGATTGCCAAGCAGCGTTGGCGCAATTAATATCAATTCCGTCCAAAAGAATAACGATCACAATCGCGTTATTGTTGATTTAAGAACTTTCTTATTACATTCTGTTCAAAATTGATTTTTTTTACATATCTATAATAACATATAGGATTAAATAACATCATTGTGTATAAATACATAAAAAAACAGCCTTTATTTGACGTCTTACTAAGAAGTTCAACGATTTCAGTTTTTATGCTACAAAAACATTTTGGCGATCATTGAATATAATAAATAATTCTATTCCTAAATTAAAAAAAAAAATACATGTACTTTACTCAATAGCTTAAATTATTATCTCGCCCGACTTGTAACAACGCTGTTGCTGGTTTGAATCATCGCTGTCACGATGAAACTGTTTTAGCGGATACTATAATTTTAAAATTAATATATATAGCCAATAAGAATGAAAACAAATTCTGTTCGATTATATCTAATAAGAGTGGGTATAAATCTTATTCTTTTTTGTCTATCGGTTATGAGCTAACACGTGACCACATTTCACCTAATTTTAAGTGACAATGATGCCGTAGATGGTGAAGCGCCCACAATACATCTGGATCTCAAATATATTTCTGCCGGAACACAGCAATGCTGTCATGGCGGTAGATTGACATTGAGGCGGATTCGAAATACTACTATCCAAACTCCCCTACTGAGACCCGGGACTCGAACCCTAGACCTCCGCATTACAAGGCAAGCGGGTAAAGTATTGAGTTACGGAGCTAATTAAAATATTTATTATGTTCAAATATTACAAGGGTAAAAAGACACAGTGTGTTGTAACAGGCATTAAAGGTAGACTTTACAAGTCTGACAAGGAATATGTATTGACGTCTTCGTCTAAACAGACCTTAAGATATTATATATAATAGAACTTGGCGCCAGCCATAAATGGGTACTTGATAAAATCACGACGCAAGGCGTCAACAGAGCCATTCTAGATAAAATTACATTGAATAATCTGTTTTTGATTAAAGGAAGCTGTCGGGATGTTCAATTACTATACTGATGGCATTTATTTTTTATGCGGGTACCTTACGATTTTTTCTATTCATTAAATAATCTCGAACTATTAATTCTTCTGAAGTGCACGCACAAAGCATTATCTGTTCCTTTTCCTGTTTGAACAGATATACAACAAGTAACTATTTTTAACTAGAATTCGTTAACAAGATCGTTCCCATTTATTTAATTAAATGTATACATTATTTATAAAATATTACAAGAAATGACAAGTGTTAAATAAATAAACATTAAAAATGTTACGTATCAGCGTTTGCTAGTAGGATCTTAAGAAATACGAAGATTTTTCCAGTGACACAAGTCCGTTAAAAGATTTATAAGAAGCCAAATTATAAAGGCCTTAATATTAACTGACATTAATTACATCTGAAGACAACCTCAACATCGTATACAATGCGGTATTTTAAAGTCAAGAACACGGGAGGTGTAACGCTTTAGCACATATTAGTTTCAGTCCCAAGGCGAAATAAAAGTAACGATCAATGTTAACCAGGCAAATGAGTAATCAACCCTTTGTTTGTCCGACTGTCTGCCGCCGCGCTCGCTCCGTCAACAAACGCAAGGACGAGCGGCGACTATAAAAATAAGCTAACAATGGAGAAATACGATGCGATAAAACACCGCCATACGTTGAAAAATATTTACCACATCTTTCAACCGCCAACATTTTGTTGTGGATCATATTTAAAGCTTTTACAATCTTAAAAAACAAACTGTTTATCGAACAATTGAATACAGTACCTTACACATTTCACTGTAAATTTCGTTAGGTGCTAATTCCTACAATTATCATTATCACTAACATACATCAGTTCATTGCTGGTTATGCTCTACACAAATTGAGTTGTACCTGAATACCATTTTCAGTCAATATCGTCTAGTTATTAGCAACCCTACTACAATTTAAACTTAAAAAAAAGGTCAATTCAACCAAAAAATTTGTAGCATTACTAATTATTTTAAGCCTCTGATAAGTATTAACAGAATCCATGGTGTGTTCAATTTAAGAATGCTAACGAACACTTCAATTTCGCAAAGAGCAACATAGTAAACATAAGTTATTTATGTGTACACATGATTTATAGCTTCCTCTGGCTAATGAACTATTCAAGCGGATAATGAACTAATAGATGCACTCATATAGTAAGTGTTTAAAGCAGTTTAGATTTTTAAAGTCATTTTTTTATAAATAGTTTATATACATAACTATTCACATACGAAGTAATTATGGGATACTCTGATAACTTCAAAGGGATGTTTTCATGTTAATTTTGTAATTGAATAAATTACGTAGTCTGTTGCTGGAGTCTCTCTTTGCTGTTCATATCGAAAACATAAATTCGTATATTAATTTCACCACAACCATAAATGTAAGTCAGTATTGTAGTCAGTATGTCAACTCTAATGAAATTTTAATTATAATTTTTTTATCACTTGGTGGATCTATCAAATAAATACATAAAACACGTCTAATCGCATTAAAAATAGTTTGCATTACTACATTAACAGCCGGTAATTGGATATCTTTGCCTTAATATACAGAGTAACATGTGTTTGTCAGTCCGTACGTCAAATGTTTATAAGATCGTTATGTCAAGCTACCGAAATGCGCACGGTAGCCGGTTCAGTTGTTAGCGAAGCAACGCAACACGACATGATTTACGTAAGTCATACCTTACAATTACAAATTAGCCATTTAGTGTTATCTACGCAACGATTTAACTGATGGACGTACAATATATTATTAATTAGAGACTTATGATCAACTATTTCAACTAGAAACGGCTTTCAAGAGAATCAAATTTAAAAAGTTTTCTAAATTATTAACCGATTGATTGAAAGTGATTGTATTGTACAAACCCTAAAGAGATTTGAGATTCATTTTTAAAACCTTAAAATTTCACCTTACTTTCACGATAAACTTTAAGTTTATTTGCAATATGTGTATAAATTTGAAATATTTTCAATTATTTATAAATTATAAAAGTCTACAATAGAAAAACAAAACAACTATAATTAAGAAATTATTATTTAGATCAAAACTGTAATTACAATTTAAACTTTTTCGAGTCTATATCGCGTAAATATTCACAAGGTATGATACCTAATATTCCTCGAAATTCCTCTAAAAATGTCATATAATCTTACTTAAATTCCTTATAATATATAATTAATACCATAAAGTCAATTATATAAAACCTGTAAGTTAAGATATATTAAGTTATATCTAGATAATTTAACTCGACAATAACTCACTTTCTCCGATGAGACCAAGTCCCCTACCGTGACTTCTCATTCATCAAAAATTAGACAGGTGGCTAACTGATTATCTATATTAGACTCCATTAGAGTTTAACTCGATACCATTTGCTTCACCGGTTTTCTGTTACACAATTGGATTGTATCACATTTATTTGGATCTTATGAAATGAAAGGATCCAAAATGAATTCGTCACTGTCAATTGTTTCGTAGTCAGTGAAACCCGTTAATTGATTTTTAAACCGGTTTTTATTATAATATAATCGTTAAGTATAATTATTAAAGTGGTGATTTTTTTTTGAAATAAAGTTATTAGTAAAATTTAAAATACATGAAAGAAAAAACGTTTATCATTTTTTGGAATGTATAAGATATATATAATTAATATGTGTCTATAAGGTAATCTATAGCAATATCGTATAACTAAAACTATTAATAAAATATGAATTACATAAAAAAAAATTACATAAAAAATCCGAGTAAATTTCTGATCGAAATGAAATAAAAAACTTTATAATTTTTTAGCGTATGTATATTATATATGTAATTAGTTAATGCGTATGAGTAAATAATACCAATACTGAAAAACTATTTAGCACTAGTATATGAAACACAAAAGTATGTTTGCCTATCTAAAGTTTTATTTAAATTCTTAGCGTAAACGAAATGAACCCGTAATCAGGAACAGAGTAAATATCTTAAAACTATTGATAATTCAGATCATTATATGATGAATAATAGTAATCATAGGGTAAATCTTATTTTAGAGAGGTAAATTCTATACCACAAATTAAACTGGCGAAAATTTCAAGTCGCGTGCACTTACCGGACTTTTAAATAACTGAATAGCTGTTAATTGAAATCTATTCAACGTGCTTATAAACTAAGTTCATCAAAGGCGGATGTGAGTATTAAAATTCAATCAAATTTATTTTACAATTTCTCGTATGTCGTAACGTATTAGTTGTGAGTGCATTAGATAATCTTCGGTACCGATGTCATTTTTGTTCCCAGTCATGCGCGAGTGCGTCTATGCGAGACATGGCGAGCAATTAGATGACACCGGTAATCGTTTAATCAAACTGTAGAGATGAAAGTGGCCGATAGTGGTGATATCCGCTGCATCGACAGTTCCCTTGCACGAACTTCACGACGCGCCTTCGTCTGCACGTCAACCCGATCAAGGTCATCTCGGTCTCTCAGGCATAACCCCATTTTTCTATTATAATTAGGTTTTAACTAGTAATTGTCGTTTTGTTATGTTTGACACAAAATTTTGTATGGAACAAAAGCTGTTTTTAATTATTTATTCAATAACAAACATTTGGCACTAACTAAACAATTAACAACTATAACCTAAGTATTTAATAATATTCGATGAGAATCGAGTCTTTGCTAAAATATAATTTTAAAATGCTAGTAGATATTGTAGATTCTAGTATTTTTACAACGACGCTATACGTACGTACAAAACTACATAAAAAATGTTAAGCCACTTTACAAATATTTTTTTCTTAGTTTTCTATCATTACAATGTTAAATAATTCATTTCAATATTCGTATTATTTATTAATTCTATAAAAAATTTAAATCAAACTTGTCAATTCTATATACAAAACCAAACTCTACCCGTACAACGAAACTGAAGGCAATACAATTGCGTAAAAGCAGAAGCATTGCATAAAAAACCTTATAAGTAGAAACTTAAATTACATATTAAGATAAATCCATTACAAACTGAAAATCCGTAGCAATCTTTAAAAAAAATGAGGTTGCATGCGCAATTTGCTGCATTATATATGTAGTATAGATGCCCGATGTAGGACGGCTTTTAAATGTAATTTTGTTACCTTAATAACACCAGATGTACCAGCCACAATGTACAGCCGCGTATTGAAACCCATCCGATTACGTCTACATGCTTTCACTGAGCCATCAATGAATCACTAATTCGTAGATCACGTTCAATAATTGACGCTAAATTTGCGAATGACAATACAGGTCATGTGTTCTTAACCTTTATTCATTGAATAAATTACACTTTATGAAAGTTGCAAGTGTTCATCGGAATAATAATCAATAGAAAATTTTATAACTAATGATCGGTTAATTTTTTCGCTAACTTCATGAATGGTTTAAGAAACGTTAACAAACGGTTCAATTGAAAAAGAACTTTAAAATAAAGATTTTCAGAATAAAATATAACATCAAAATTAGTTCAACTTCATATGTATAGACACTTTTTATCGAAATAAAATATTTTGTGAAAATTGTTTTCAAATACTTATATATCGACCGAGACTGTAATTTATTTTAAAGTACTTAAATTTTATCTTTTATCTCTCCATATTATCTCATCTATTGCCCGTTGTTATATTACCAAGTAATATCAAATGTTATTGCCGGTCTTAAAATCGACTAAGAACATGTGTTATTAGAGGAATATCAAATCATTTTATAAGATACTTAAAATATCTTAACTTAAAATATATATATAACTTAAGATAATTTATGAGGCGTGATAAATAGCTATAAGTAACTGAATAGGTTTTCTTATACACCATATCAAACGAAATGTTGGCGCCACTAACGCCATCTGGAAACTTGATTTAAAGGTTACATCGTAGAATCCTGTAGACATTAGGAATTACAAATGTAATCACATTGCTCATACTGTCGCATAGGTAATAAAAGGTAAAGCAAAACGCTAAATCAAACTTAAGGGATGGAAACAAATTTCTACAAATTCCTAGTAAAAACAATGGCAATTCAGTTCATATTCTCTTCCCTGGAAACCAAAAATAATCAAAGTATTATAAGAATCATAAAGACACTTGAGTTATTACACACTGTTACGTACGTAATAAGATATAGAATAATCCCGAAACAAACTTAGAGAAAGAAAACAAAGTTTTGTTCTACAAATTTCAGATAAACACAACCTAAAGAAGAATCCACATATTCTTCTTCGAAATCCAAAGATTTAAGGAAGCAATATTTACAACAGCGTTATACAAATAAATTAACTACTCCACAGCCATATCATATTTAATACGAACGAAGTGAAGGATCGTTTATTGCATTACGTAATAGCGTCTCGCCAATTACTAGCCGCTCTCGCACGCGTCCATTCATTTCTAAGCCGCCTACCGAATAACTTACAACCGTGTGTATTCACAGTTGACGTGCACTTGAACTTGTTGCCGTTTTTGGCTTGTTGTCGGTAGCTGAGCATCGTTTCCGCTTCGACGATTTCAATACGTTAGTTTCTCCAAGTTACACTAATAATTCTCACCTATCAAAAGCTTCCGCGTGTAAATCTCAAAAATCACGTGTAGAAATTGTAGTTTTCGGCAAGTAGACAACGGATGTGAAACGCAATTTAGCATTTTTTTATTATTGAAGAGCTGATACCCGCCATTAAAAAATTAAGATTGCTCGCATTTTAGAAATGGCCTTCTACCAGTTTCCAGCGAATAAATATATTCAAAAAGGTTTATTTATCAGTATTTTTTATATGTAAAAAGAAGTAATTTTCATTTTACAAATAATAATGTCAGGAGATATTAACAAGATAGAAATATTTTCTTCTTGTTTCTCTAACCCACTAGGTATATTGTATGGTTTTAATAAATTGACTCGGTACAAACTGATTTCATAATGTTTTTAATATATACCTCCTAGGGGTTACTAGGTTACATTTTGCTAATCTATATCCAATTTGGCCCTAGTATAGTTAGAAAAGTAAAGTTGTGTTAAGTGTGAATTTAACTTTTCCTATATAACCTAAACGTTAAACTGTATAAATTTTGCTTTATTGTGTACGAATCTATCAAAACAAGAGAGTTAAATTTACGACGTAATTCGCCGAGTTATGTATAATGTTCACCTAACGGTTAACGTAATGAAATTATTTTATTGCTTCCCCACTATATACTCTTTTGATAACCTGCTGATATATTCCCTACTATTAAATGCGCGAGGAAAATCAATGAGAGCTTTTGTTCAACGATAAGTAATAATCGTAAAATAAATAAGCTTTAACGACACCCTGGCATTAAACCTTTTCACACTTTGAAAATGTCTATTTTGATTAATATTATTTGCTTTTGAAATGGGCAATAATTATAGAACTAATTTCTGCGTGTGAAAACCAACATAGGTAATGGATAATGTATTCTGTAGTGATTATTATATATTACAACTTAAAGATATTACAGATTATCAGTCCATATTTTTAAATTACTCTTACTTTTTTCATATTATTTTTATTTTAAAGAGTTACAAAGGTCACTTGTTTTGAAATATTTAAATAATAATTGGTGATCTTGTAAATTTATTATATTCAGCATACTTTAAAAGGAACAAACATGACTATTGAAAACTACCGTTTCTATTTATATTGTTTCCGTATAAGAAAATAGTCTTGGTTGATGCGCTCATAAATGGAGTTGATCGTTCTCTTCACATACACACGTTACCTCGTTAAACAACAGCATCGTTGTTTGTTAACGGAACTAATATAGTCGGAGAACTATCGCATGAAGTCTCAGTATTATGCCCATAGAATGGTACTTTTTAATTTCTCAATTCGACACGTATATGTTATCTATATGATCGTACATATTACTATATACAATGTGGTCCATCCGCTTTGAAACATACTTTTTTTTTGGTTGTCTAACCTGAGCCTATAATTTCTAATTCATAAATTTGAAATATGTTGATAAAATTTGACACAATAATTTTGCACCTATTCCTTAGTGTTGAAACTTTAGACGATATTGCTTCGTTTTTTTTTAATTGAAATTGAAGACTGACGGCGTAGAACAGATTTCACAAAAATAAAAAAAAAACATCCCTAAGCTGTAGTATAAAATCGGGAAAGGTTTCTTTTTGCACTTGTTAATTTTGGTTGAATCTCTATTTATTTTGCAGTATATTTCATCATGGTGTTAATTTCTTTTTATTTTTAGTTGTTTTACAGGGAAAATAGGCAAATGTGCAAACGGTTCATGAGATGATTAGTGGTCACCATCGCATATGAACAGTCGCAACATCTGGACAGCTGTTGATGTTACATTGCTAAATTTGAAGTAGGCCAAAGTCTGTGCCATATAATCGCAATAAATATTCGTGATGATTAATTGTATTTCAAATCAAAATGTAATAACCACCTTAACTATAATAGTCATTTTTTTTTTGCATTATAAATGAAACTGCAAATTCGTTGTAACACAAAAAATGTATTTTAATAAGCAGGTATCATTATGCATTTATCTTCGTAGTTCACATGATAAAACATTATTTTTATGAATAATTTTATTATAAGAACATTATACTTTACTTAAAAATAATAAGGCACTTAAATCTTACTTTACTATTTACATTTATATTATATTTAATTTCTACTAGGCGTATACAACTAGTGCGAGGTCTTTTCTGAAATATAACATTAATAAGTTCACTTTACATAAATTTCCAACATTTTATAATATACTTTGATACTCGTTAAAACTAATTTGCTGATGTAACAACCTCCAAGTCTTGATGTCACATTGGTGACTAAGGAAGTGTTTTGGAAAACCGGTTAATGAAACCCAGTACTTATTGTCGAAAATAACTTACAAGCTGGTTACTTTTCTGTCTGACAAATTATTTGCATTTTATTCTACATGTTCCAAAATTTTAAAGGAAAATAGAAGTGATTTATAATAGTTCCATAAACAGTCGCTGTAAATTGTTTTCAAAGAAAACTTGAAACTTATATTAAAAGTTTTAATATGTACATTATATGACCATGGGCGGTCGCTTATACCTAAATTGTAGTATTTATTGTCATTAAAATTGTAAGAGATCATATATTTAGAAAAACCTAGAATGTTTCCTTAATACTAAAGAACGTAAGACAATTCGAAGTAAGTTGTGACTTGTTACAACATAAAAGATAAACAATTATTAACACTGATTTTATTTCATAATAATAAATCAAAAATATGAAGATCTATCTTACACATATAAATTTAGATTACAAGATTATTCGTAAACAATTTTTAATACATGTTTAAAGCAACAATGTTATTAATTTTGATGAACTATAAATGTTCCAGGTATCAAAGATAGCTTTCAAAAATATTTCGTAACGAAAAATTAAATCACAACTTTTACTTCATCCAATTACTGTTTTTCTTATACCTCACTACTTCGATATATAAGTAAAGCAGTCAATTACCTTATAATCAACTTAATTAATAATAAATTACTTGCATTAAATACTTAGCGACGGTCGTTTCTTTCGCACGCTTTTGCTGTTTTTCCCGAATATCGTGCCGATGACCTGTTGGTAACAAAAACATTATACATATTACTGAGTGAAATACGGCTAAAGCGCGTGAAGGAATCCCACTCGAGAAAGTTCTGTGTTAACCACTCGTGAGCGAGGACTAATTGAATACACCCTTAATGTATTTCACACAATGCATATTACTCACTTCTTACGAAAGACCTTAAAAATATTTAAGCTTCACAACTGATTAATGGTTGTTCCAAAATGAAATTTTCATATTACATATTAACTCTTTCGCTGCTACAGGTGACTAAATTCACCCGTCACAAAAACACTGGCTTTGCACAACGGGTGACTATAAAAACCCGTCGCAACTATTACAGAAATGGTGGCAAAAATCAAGCCAAATGATATCGTTACATTTTACTCTCTTGGCGAAAAAGCGTTGTTATTATTTTGTCTGATTACGTAAACATACTAAATATTATTGAATTAAACATATGTTTGTCAAAAAACGAAGAGATTCATTTATATCAATTTAACAAAAAGAGTTAAACGTCCGCACTTTCGGTACATTCTCATTGTCAATCCGCGTCGAGAACCGCACTCCCAAAAAGGTTAATTAATAAACGTAAACAAAAATCCGTACACTATTATTA
>DWQX01001813.1:0-25198 GCA_018245475.1 Pharmacophagus antenor | reverse complement strand
ATATATATATATATATATCGAATTATGGTCGAATTTTCTACAATTGAAGGACCATTAGTATATTTGATAATATAAACAAGTATCACTTAGATATTAGTACTTATTTTATAACAACCATATGATAAATGTACTCTTCTAAAAGTATAGACACAATATTATATCTACAAAAATGAAAATTGTTTTGTTAATATGTACCAGGAATCTTAATTTCAAATATATAATGAAAATTCAACAGGCTACTGGTGCTTATCATAGACAGTTTTAAGCCATAGAACACTGACCATAGACAATGTATGATTATGTCCCTTAACACTTCGTTTAATTTCACACTAAAATTGAAAATCTAAATTAAACATATGTAATAGATAAGAAATAACTACTTAGTCATTTAGACGTCTCATATTAAGCTTTAAATTTATTTTAAATTATTATATTTTTTTTGTGATTACATCTCTAAAACTCGGTCAAATTACTATTTAATTGACAAAATACATACATTAGTATTCTTTATTTTTTGTAGAGTTGGAATTTGCTAATTGGCTCATGTATATTTATTTTTACATTAACAATGTTTTTATTTTAATGTGCACTCTGGAATAGTTTGTCCACCACAGGCGATTCTACATTTCATATTCTAAACTGTACAAACATTTGCCATCTAAATAAGAACGCGTAAAATAATAAATATTATTGTTTCATTTATTGATCAAGTTATGAGAGATAGAGAAGAAGTAGTCTTGTCAGAACTAACCAATATATTTGGCACATTATTATTTACTTTGCACGTAATCAAATAAAATGTTCAGGAATGATGTTTAAAATAAGCATTCAAGAGGAAAAACAATCCGAAACATCAGATATATCATATATATATATATATTATGTGTATATCAGAAATGTAATGTCTCTGATTTATTAATGATTCAGAGACATTATTATTATTCTTATATATTAAAAGGAGACGACTCAGTTATTTAAACATCTTAGTGAGTCCGCCTGATTTGGCTCACCATCGGTACCTTTCAGCACAGCTAGTTTTCCATGGTGACTTATGCCGCTTAATCTCTCCCAATTGGTTAAATAAGCTACTAGGGTGTCCGATGTAGAGGACCATACAGCCAATTGCTTGGACGTTCTGCTGAAAACCGATCTAGACATATACAACGAAGTGTTTTCTCGTTAGGTACTTTCGATCACTGTTTGATGAAATATGTCCGTTGTTTCCCCCACCAAACTGCGACACACTTGGGGATGAGAAGAATATGGCCATACAAGTCAGCAGTTTGAGACGGTACGCGACATTTTATCGCATCTTATCCGTGGCGGCGAGTCTGCTTCTCTTCTAAAGATCCGTCGAGATGCGCGGATGCTATACGTCAAAGTGTGGAATATTTCATACCCTTTGTTGAAGTATTCGTTAGTGGCAAACCTCGACCCTGGTTTGACACTGAATACCTGAAAGCTGAAAGTTAAAACAATCCACTTTTTATCCTGGGTTGACGCTAAAAACCGCAATCTCCGGATGTCGCCTTTAAGAAGATAGCCTTCAACTCTACCCCCAAATTCCTCTAATAATCAACTTCACTGGCAAACACACCGAAAGAAAATAAGGTATTTTCCTTTCTCTTTGCTGGTAATTCACCCCTAGATACTTGTAACGCCACAACACCACAATTGTCTCACTGCGGTAAATCGAAAAGTCGTATTACTCAGAAAGAGGTTTTGCAAACGTTGCGCCGTTTAGACGTGAATAAAGCTTGTGAACTTGGTGGATTGCCAGCTATAATACTTAAAATCTGTGCTTCCGAGCTATCCCCTGTACTCACACGCCTGTATCGTCTCTCTTTAGAAACTGGAATAGTCTGGAAATCTTGGAAGCTGGCCAATGTCCAACCTGTTCCAAGAAAAGATAACCGTGCCAACCCTGCTAATTACCGACCAATCAACAAAAAAGGCTCATAGCATACCTAAAACAAAACGACTTCTTAAGGGACCGACAGTACGGTTCCCGCCGCAATCGATCTACTGGAAACCTACTTGTAGTGCACGCTACCCACAAAGGGGCCGAGGGACTTGAGAGTAATAGAGAAGTAGTTGCTGTCGACTTAGACGTCTCGAAGGCCTTTGACAGAGTATGGTATGAATGCTTAATTAACAAGCTTCGAACCTATGGCATATTTCCGGTCTGGATAAAGAATTTAGTGAATGGTTTTTTCAGCTTAGTTGTTGATGGAAGTTCTTCTGACCTAATGATTACCACCGTGTTCCTCAGGGGTCTGTCCTCTCTGCAACTATTTTTTTGTGCATGTCATCGACCCCATCCCCGGAATCTTTGGGTAGGATAACGACAGCATAGTTGTAGGGAAGTACCTGGCCAATCTACAGACCAATCCAGATCAAGTACAAACTCTAAGAGAGGCTATGGTTGAGTGGTGGAACGCACGTTGAAGGCAACCTCTGATCGGGGAAATGACAATCTTGTGAGATTCAATCCCACCAAAACTTAGGCGCTTCATTTCATTGCAAAGAGTAGCTCTTTTACCTTGGATTAAACTTTCCAAATTTCAACTTTGGAGTGCACCGACCGCCTTCAGTTGTTGTGAATCGTAATATCGTCGAACCTCAACTTTGGGCGGTCTAAAACTAACGTTGTTGCAAGAAATGAAATAATTCTGTCACATCTAGGTAGGTGCTGCCAACTATCAAATTTAAGTGCTAAACTGGTTAGCCTGGGTCATTGATGTAGAGTGGCTAGTCTCTTGGTGTTCTAACGAATACATTTGGTAAAATGTGCGCAGGAGTTAAAATTTTAATACCATCATCGCCTTTTTACCATCGGACGTATAGACATATGGCGAGCATTCATCTCTTTGCTGTCGACATCCTCCGCGCATAAGAACGAAGCGATTTCCTTAATCCTTCTTAATACGAACAGCAAAGGATTGGAATAGCCTGCCAGCGTCTGTTTCCGTACAGTTATGACTTAGGGATTTTCAAAAAAAGAGTGAATAGGCGCCTTCTAGACAAGTACGATTAACCATCACAGATTACATCTCCAATTACCATCAGGTGCAATCATAGTCAGAGAATAGTCTATATAAGTAAAAAAAAAAATATATTTATTAAATTATGAAGATGATTGAATTAAAATGTTTCAACATTATGCAACAAAGTGTACAGAGATTCAATTGGATATTGTGCATTATTTCCATAATTAGAATGTTATGATGAACATTGATTTAATATAATCACACAAATATTTGGTGCCAAAAATGGCTTACCTGATATCTATTGCTTTTGTTCTATGAAGCTTAGGGCTTGTCCTTGCCCCTATTAATTAAATAGATGTAAATATTATAAGAACTACATTTCTTAAGAAAACAAACGAGATTAAAAATGGAAGGACTGATATAAACACCCATGAGAACTTTCTATAGTAACTAACAGGTAATGAACTCGACGACCGTTATGTTTATCTAATATTTATTACACTATTAATTATTAATGCGAAACAGAAAAACTGCTGAGACACCTCTACTCTAACACATCTTAATTCATTTTTAATAACTTCGATTAACAATTAATTTATTAATGAATTTATGTATGGTAATTATCAATGTTGTTAATGAATTAATTAACAACATTAATTTCATTAATTGATACGAATAGTATTTATTTAATAAAAAATAGTACTATTAAATGTTAGCGATTCACAATTGCTTTCGCATTACGATAGATATCTTTAATGCTAAATTTGTACCTATATATTATATATACTTCACATTTTAAACTTAAGTATTTACAAACAATTTATTACTTTACTTGTTTCAATACTAAAGTAATTATGTTAGTAATGTAATCAGTAAACTGCGATACAAACATCTGTGTTAATTATTACTTAACAAAAGGTTAAGACTATTTTAATCTCCGAAGAGATTAATATTACGATAATAATTATTGATAATTAAAATGAATAATTTTGTTCATTATAAAGTATCCAAGAATTAATGCATCTCATTATACAGTAACAGAAAAAAATATTTGCTAATTCTCGCAATTTTATTCGAAAATAGACGACTAATTAACAATTGTAATATTTTCTATTAAAAAAGCAGAAATTAGCAAGTTACTTTTTTGTATTATCGAAACAGAGTTCCGTAAACTAATGCCTGAATTAATAAATTATATTTTATTATACAATTCACGATGGCCATTAAAGTTCATGTTAGAAAACGGAAAAGGGCACTTATTTAACGTGACGACTAACTGAAGCAGTACTGACTAGTCGGAGTTGTAGTTAGTCTCCTGCATCAGTGGCTGCATGTCCTCACGCCGCTTCTCCCTGTTCGACACCCGGGTAACGCCTTCCAGTACACCGATTTCTGATAACCTGAAGACATGGCGGTATAAGTATATGATTCGAATGAGTGATTTTTTATCAAATATGAGCTAACAATTGACGTCGATTTCACTTGATATTAAGTGACAATGAAGGCGTAGATTGTGAAGCGTGTTCGCTCCGAATTTTTCTGGCTCTCTCACATGTATGGCTGCCTGCACACAGCAATACCGTTATAGCGGCTGAATAACATTGAGGACAGTGCCTAACCAGACGTGTTTTAAGAACCGTACCATCAACCAGACCATTGTCATCATGTAAATAAAGGCGATTTTATTTTACTAAAAATATATTTATGTAAATGAATAACTTACGCTTTGTTTATTTTGAATTAATGTATTATAGGAGTGCATGCAGTACAAAGTGACAAAATAAAAACCGGAAGCTAAAAAAAAACTTACACTTCTGTTTCATCATCCTCGATATGAGTGGGAGTGAAGTAGGGGTTGGCGGCTGCCGGTCGGAATTTGTAGCCCGTCATCACAAAGAACACAAAAGTGGCCATTTCCCTGAACATTTCATCTATCCAAGAATATTGGAACGGTACCAGTGTCTGCAAAGGCAAAATAATTATAAAAATTAATATTAATATTAATTTATTCAAATCAAACTACCAAAATCAATTTTGAAAGCAAAACAATTATAAGCAGCACCCTGGTTGATCTACTCATCAATGAAACCAAACCCAAAACCCTTTTAACAAACCAAAAATCTAAATTATAAAGCTTTAATAACATTTCTGCTAGGAACAATAGGCAAACAATGTTTAATAATTACTTTTCGTATATTACATTTAATATTAATTTTTTATAACATTAATTCTTAATGAACATATAGATTTTAATTCGATTACCTTTAGCACGGACACAATGAACCGTGTGAAATAAATGTAGCATACAACAATTAAGTAGAAGTGACGGAACAACTTCAGTTTACGTAGATTAATTGCCGCTTTGCCGTCGGTGCTCGATGCATCCTGCAAATGCCTTATTGACCTGAAAACAAAATAAACTATTGATCAACATTCCTTCGTTGTGAAAGACAGAAATTTCACGGATTCAATAATTATGGATATCCAACAAACAAACAAACTACGAGGGCGTGTTCATTAAGTAGTGAGAATGATATATAATTCTCGGTAAAAAAAAAATATAAATACTGGCTAGCAGAGCTCAGATACTTGTAATATTATAAAGCAAAAAGTTTTCGAATGTCTTTGTTTTTTTTTTAATGTACTCATTTGTTTGCTTCGTTTCGGAACGTGTTCGCGAAAATGGAAAAAATTGAAATTCGCGCGGTAATTGTGTATGAAAAGTTTCGGTACGGAACAGATAAATCAAGACTTGTGGAAAACATTAAGTGTTAATGCTCCTCCATATTCGACAATTGCACGTTTTTGTGCTGAGTTTAAGCGAGGAAGAACTTCCACCAACCATATCGAGTCCGTGATTAAAACAACGTCACGAAAACTCGGTGTCCTGAACAAGGTGCGGCGTTTTTTCCCGCCTGATCAACTGTGCCTGCTGTATAAAACACTGGTGAGGTATTGCGTCGAGTATTGCTCCCACCTCTGGGATGGCTCCGCTAAGTACCTTCTTGATGTTTTGGACAAGTTACAACGCCACGCAGTCCATATCAATGGCGATGCAGAGGTCACCAGAACTCTTGAAGCTCTGCAGACGCGACGAGACATCGCGGCAATGTGCGTTTTCTACCGGTTATACCAAGGCGAATGCTCCGAAGAGCTCTTCTCCCTTATCTCACCTTCCACTTTCCACATTAAAAATACACGAACGGGACTGCGGTGTCATAGACACATAGTCACCACCATTCCATCGCGCACAACGAAATTTTCGGATTCTTTCCTTTGCCGCGCTATACCAAAATAGAACTCCCTTCCAGCTCATGTGTTTCCTCCTACCTTTAACCTAGGGTCTTTTGCGCGAGGTGTGAATAAGCACCTTCCGAGTCGGCAGGTTGAGGGTAGCTGATGCAACAACTTTTGTGGCACCAGCCATCTTCGCATTTGGATTCCACTTTCACTTAACATCAGGTGGAGTGGAATAATTTGCTCGACCTAAGTATAAAAAAACCCCTCGTATTATTTATAAATAATCTATTATATTGCTTCTGTAGTTAATTTTGATAATGTAAACATTCGAAAGCATTCTATTGGCCTAACCGCTTGTTTGTTTGATTACAACACAAGTGTGGTAGATTGTTCGATATGCAGATTTTTAGGAACACACCTGTTCACTTTTTACGTCATTTGCTGTCATAGCATTTTTTTTTCTTGCAGTGGAATGGCGAACTGTTAAGGTTGCGGGAAGCTACTGGATAGAGGCAGCACAGGACTGATCGGTGTGAAGATCCTTGAGGGTGGCCTATACCCAAATAGCGTCTGATGATGATGATGATGAGGTAAAGAAAAACGTGAAGAACTTCAATTTTCTCACCATACGACCGGAAACAGTATGGCGCCGCAACAAAGCGGATCGACGAATATGAATAGATCGCGCCACGCATTGTGCTCCACCGCTCCCTCCTCGCTCTCAGCTATTATAATCTCGGCCACGTTCGCTACAACCTAAGGAATAACGTCTATATTTAAAATATTTATTATAATAAATCCTTCTAAAGATAATCGACTCATCAGATTCCTTTGTAAAAATTAGTGTTATAAGTGTTATACTAAATGTCATATTTTATTTATAAATATAAGGTGATTTAAATTACAAATATATAACTATTTAATAATTTCTGCAATGAAACAAAAATGTAATAAATTGAACTTTTCAAAATTTAACAATTCAGCTGAATGGCAGGGGTTCCTGCTAAGAATTATTTTAATATAATGTACCTGCAAAGGTATAACAATCATGAACAGCTTCTTATCCCTGTCTGATAGTATATGCTTTATGAAGTTCCATCCAGTACCTACAAGGACAATTGTCACAAACAATACAGCTCCTTTCAACCTTAAACAAAAAAATAGTTTAAGAATAGCAAAATATCAAAACCCTACAAAGAAAACATCCCTATGCTGCCACTAGCAGCCCATATGAAATAATGATAACACTATCCAAAGTACAAAATATGATTAATTTTATTAATAAACTGGAGAATAATAATTTCTCAAGATAAATGTTAAATTAATGAAAAGCATCAAAAAATAAAAATATTGTAGAAATTATTTTAACCTATTCATTTAAATACCACATCATCATCATCATTATTATAAACCTGTCTCAGTCCACTGCTGGACATAGAGCTTCCCCAATGCCTTCCACATTATGTTGTCCCCTTCTCATCCTAAGTAAATCGTCTGTCCGTCTGGTAGGCAGCATCTGGAAATCTCCAGCATATCCTCACCGAAAGAGCGGTACCATGGATGTTGACCGCTGAGCTGGTCTACCGACTTAGTCATTCAACATGCGATGGAAAGAGCTATGCTCGGTATTCCTCTAAGGGAAAAGATTCGAAACGAAGAAATTTGACGGAGAACAAAAGTAGTCAATATAACTCTTAAAGTCAGCAAATTTGAAGTACGCAGTGGGCCGGCCAGATCTGCCGAGTCACCGATGGCAGATGGCGGGCGAATCTTGGAGTGGAGATCGCGCATAGGACGAAGGGGTGTAGGGTGCCCTCCCACCAGATGGACCGTCGAAATAGCATATCACATGTGTAAAAATATGCTCAAAAAATTATTTTTATGATATTTTATGTGTTCATAAAGGCTTGGTCTGCCATTGGATTTCCATTAAGCAGAGTAGAAAAATAAAAGTACCCTAAAAATAGGCACGTTTTCATAGACTGGAAGTTAACTGATTTAATTTAACTTTTAAGGATATTAAAAAATATTATAACTTTACTTACAAATGGGTTATGTAAAAAAGTATTGCCCACGTAGTAATATGTTCGCCACGTGTCTGAATAAAGTGATAATTGATTCCATGAAAAGCCAGTGACAGTGCTTTGAGGTATACTAGAATGCACATAATAATATGAATTTTGTACACAGGGTGTCTACTTGTTCTTAAGAGAAAAGTCCAAAAGCCAGCACTCAATAAAAATATTATTGACATCATACTATACAAAGCTGGCAGTGGCATTTCACCCGCTGATAGAAAGTTACCATCATTGCTTTCAAATATTTCCAACTGAAATGAAAACAAATTAAAATTATCTTTATAATGTTGTTATACATTGCATCGAATTTTTTACAACACAAATGCTATACAATCTGCGTTTAGATGGATACATCTTCACATATACACAAAAGTTGTCATGTTAGAATAATGCCATTTATTTGCAACAATTCTAAATCTCTTTATGTAAGCTCTATTTCATTAGGTTATACTGACATTTTTAAACTGCTATTTCTATTCTGTTAAAATCCAAAATCATTATTTAGTATCTAATATTATAAATTGGTAAACTATTGGGAAAGTATAACATAATGTTTTAATAAATAACATGTCTATTCATACATATTTAATTTTAGTTATCTTTGTTGGTGTCTTAATTTCGTATTAATGTTGTCATGTATAATAATATATTTATTTCATCTAAATCATGATGGGAGATATTAATCAATAATATTAATTTAAAGTAAAAAAATAAGTTATGAAAACTTACTACAACATTTACAGCTGGTGCATTTTTTTTCTTGGGGCAATTATGAAAATACAAATTATAGAGTCCTTCTTCTTTATCCGATGCAACATACATTGCGAACTAAAATAAATTTGCAACTTTTATTAAAATTTCTAAGTTTTGTTTCATAATGGTGAACTAAAAAATGTAATCCTTACATTAAACAACTTCCTTGAATAATGAAACATACACAGCATCAATATTTATATTTCGCCCTTCATAGCGATATGGTTAAACATAAGTATGCAATATATTTGAATATGAAATCAAAGTATGCTGTGTACATTTAAATATTGAACATTTCGATATTTACATGTATTTTATTTTTATTCTCGAATCACCCACTTTTCTAGAGTGTATATGTACAACTTTCGGAGCAGATAGGTTTTTTATGTAATGATATTTTACAAAGTTAAGACATTTATCAGACATGACCTTGAATGCTTCTTATAATTATAAATCATCTCAAAAAACTTACACTAGTATTGTAGTAGTCAAATCCATTCCATGTTTCCTTAGTGATTGGGAGAACAGCATTCGAGCATTGTGTAACATAATTTTTATCCAGCCTTTCATTATCTAGGACAGTTAATATTCAAACACAGATAAATAGATAAGTATATTTTTTGTTATAACAATAAATGTTTTCTCTAATAATGGGCATATTCATTCTATTGATTATGTTGCTTTTCATAAGTGATAACATAAATGGAATAAATTTTATATATCATCAATTACAGATTTCAAAATCGTGAGCCTTTTATATTATTAAATTACTTATTTGATTTTACTTTTTCATATATGTGTGTGTATTATAAGCAACTTTAAGTTTTTACATTCATAAACATGTCATACTGTTAAGATTAATATTGAAAATTAACTTCAAAATTCAGTGGAAATAAAAACAATAGTGAAAAAGATTTTACCAATAGTAGCTCTCCTCTTGCGATTAATAAATAAGTATTGTGACTGTCTCTTAGTACGGTCTGTTGGTATAGAAGTTCTATTTTGGTACAGATGAAGTGCAGTCACTTCACCCTTACATGTAATATTTAATCTAAGAAAGAAACATTATGGATAGCACAGAGAACATATTTATGTAAAGAATTTATTTATGTAAATATTTATGATAATAAACTACAAAAAAATCATCTAAAAATTTTGTTTACCTCAAATTTTCTTGAAGATAAACATAAAATGGTAAATATTATACTTCACTATTTATTGTCCATTTTAAACTACTTGAGATGGTTTTAGTATATTGATATCAATTGTTAACAAAAAAAATATATTAGCAAGAATTCATCATGTATTACATTTTTTATTTTAACAGAAAAAATACAATTTGCATTTAGAAAACTTTGCAACATAGCCTTTGTAAACAATAAGCAAATGTGAAAAAAACAACTTAATAAATATATTAGAAGGGATTGTTTCATAATTAATTTGCTAATACTTTCAAAACAATATTGAATAGTAAAAAACCAAAGCAAAGCAATTAGATCTCTCTTGAATAATGTCAACATATACTATTTAATTAAAGAAATATTAAATAAAAATAACAGCAGTTTTTCAGCATTAAAATATTTAAAAATGAAATTAATCAGAAAAAGAATTACACCATAAAATCATTCACACAATATATTTTACGATTCAAAATGGAATACATAAAATCAATTCATTAATCCTTTGTTAACTACAACTGTCTTCGGCCAGGTCAGGTAGTGGAATGATAAAATGATCATACTTATAAATTATGTCACAATATTTTTCTATCTTATTATTTTTTATATATTAGCATCAGCGACACTCTTTATAAAAAGTAGTCAAATCACACTCACCACTCATCCTAATTAACAAAACACAAGTAAAGAATTTCCTATTGTCTCCAATAGATATAATTGTATGTTAGATACTTGATTAAAAACACTTTATTCAACAAACAAGGAATGTTATTAAAAATAGTAAGAATATTTTTATGTGACACAAGCAATAGACAAAAAAATTCCTGTATACCCATAAAAATAGCTATAAGATTGATCAATATCATTCTAACCTGGAGTTAAGAAAGTCCATTTTTAGAAATACAATTGCAGGATGCTGTGGTGAAATAATACTATTATCACTCTCCTTTAAGAAACAAGTTTCTGAATGGGCCTCTAGATACGGATTTATAGCATCATTTGCAGTTCTATCCAGGGTAAATCCATACTAAAAAAATAAATTAAATTATATTATTTTCACAACTGAAAGTGGAATTACTTTAGTAAGTTAAAAGACTGGACAATAACCAAATTCCTTGATGATAAGCACCACATTATACTCATAATAGTGAAATACTTTCAAGGATTATTAATTATAAATTCTTATGAACCTACCTCTCCCAAAACAGGGCCAGATGGCAACATAAAATTAATCATCTTTACATCCAAAATACCGCCTTGAAAAAATCCAAATGTTGTCAAGTCTACATAATGACGTTCATCATCCTAAAATAAATAGGACAATGCCATTTTATTATCAAAAATAACAACGAATCTTTAATATTCATAATAATCAAGTAGTTATTGCTATTATTCATAAGACAAATTAATTATTATATACTATTTATTAAGCACTATTAAATGGTCACAATTAAATGCAAATTAGAAGAGGTAAGTATTTATATAGGAAACCATTATCAAGAAAAATAGTAAAACGTTTACTACAAAACTTCGATATACTAACTATGAGAGGCAGCTTGTGTATTCTGCCTGTTACAATAACTGTAGTAAGCAAAACTACGAGACAAGATTTTTTTATAATAAACAGCATGTTTCATGACGATTCAATAACTCTTTTATTATACTACAAATTACAACCACAATTACTATTTGAGCATTGAAAGTTTCTGTGACTCTATTTGAGTAAACTTCAACCATATATCATAAAATAGTGTTGCTCAGTATATCCATCTAATCAATATATTAAAAGTTTAATGATCATATTTGGAAAAAATTCCAATCGTAAAGCTGTGTGAAATATTTTAACAGATTAGTACATTATAATAATTATAATAACTATGTACAGTACAAAATTAAGACTTAAAAATTTAGATTTAGGAAAAATATTGTTTTAAATCCAAAACTTTTGGAGTAACAACATTTTTATATTTCAGATATTGTTGAATTGAAGTTTGATTAAACTAAATTATGGTTATTGTATTTTAGCTTTAATACATTAATAATTAACATGATCTTTAACTTAAAAAAATCAAGAAATTACGAAACAAATTTCATAATTAATCTATATTAAATATTAAAATTTTTACCATGGCTAAAAGTATATGATTACAGCTAAAAAAAAAAACTTTCAGTAAACGTCATATTTTACATTCATAAAATGTTATTACATTAATGTGTAAAATAATTTGCCATAAATATTACTTCCGGCCCAGGCAAATTGTATAGCAAATTAAATAAGCTTTCAAAATGCTAAAATTGATTTTGATTAGTTTATTTTCTCCACGATTGTTTAAAAAACATGGGGAAGGCTTAAATGATGTATGTGTAAAGATTTTAGACGTGCTATTTTTATAGATTTGATTTATTAATTAAATAAAATTGTGTATTATATCTAAATATCTTTTATATATTGGATATCTTTATTAAAAAATGACAATATTAAAAAAAAATTGCATAACTAATTGTATTAATTAAAAAAATAGTTGTTTTAAATTATGGGTGCTGTTGATGATGTGCCTTTTTGTTTACATACGTTGAGGCAGTTTCAATATTTGTTTTCTCCTCATTATCTATTTTTCCCGAATATACTTCGTAAATTAGATTTTTAATTAAATTTCCTTTGTTAAATCACAGTACTTGAGCTTGCTTGCATGACAACTATATTTTTAACACAACTATTTTATGAAATACATTAAAACATTTTTATAGGTTCTTTACCAACCTAATCATTTGGAAAAGTGGGGAGATTTGGTCATCAAATCCGTAAGTGAATCAATTAGTGGTTTCTTCTATAATACTTATTTTTCTTATCTATTATTTTATAGATAAAACAGTTTTTTATGATTAATTCTAATAATAGTTTATTTCTATAGATAAACCTATAAGAAAGTAGTAAATCCTCTTGATATTTGATCTAAAGGTGTGCATAATTAAAATAGACCAATGCGAAATGATGAAATAAATATCAAAATGTTGCCTAGCAACCAGTGACAAGATTATGTCAACAGCCTTCTATAATTTCAATAATTTGTAATGCTTTGTACAGTAATTTGAATACTGTTAAAATTTTTTTAAAATTGCAGTCCCATTATATTTCAAATGTGTTGTTTTAAATTTTTTTACTATTGTGAAAATAAATAATAAAATTAAGATAGTATTAAATGTAATAAAAGGTGTTAACTATGTTAATATTTGTTCATTCAAAATCCATGTTATATTTGATTCTAAAAGTACTTTTTTAATTTAAATTCATTAATAATATAAAAATATAGGTATTCATATTTTTTTTTTTCATTCCAGGTAAATACAATCAAAAGTATTAGTTATTACGCATCTCCCTTTATTTGTGTATATATTTATAGGAAAGGGCTTTATACATTAGAGAAAACACAAACAATAACTCCTTTATTTGTTGGATTTACTTGGCTTATAACTTTATCATTAATTGTACGAGCATTTGGTAGAGTATCCAATCCAAAATATGTTGAATTTTTAAAGGTCTTAAGTAACTCTCCTAGTGATCCAAAAACATATTTAGAATCGGTTAGGAAATATGACTTTGAATTTAATAAATGGCCAGTTTCTTACACTGTACCACAAACAAAAAGGTAAATGCAGTGTTTATTCTTTTAATGTTCTTGTTACAAATAGGAACTAATTTTCTTCTTTATTGTACAGCCGCACATGGATTATGAGCAATCCATTTCATCAATGTGCAAACATTGATTTACCTATTTATCAAAGGAGTGCCATTCAAATATTGGCTTATGTAGCCGTCCACACATTTGGACTCAGACTTATTTACCCAGGCACTCTTAGTCTTATCCAAATATCACTTGGTAAGTAGTAAATAAATTTGTTAAATTATTGTAGTTTTAATACATCATCATTCAAGGTCATTTAAGATTCCTCATGTTTTTTCTAGGGAGGATATTAATAACAGGAAGGGCACAGCTTATAGAATACTTTAATGGAAAACGTACAAAACTGCAAAGCACTGAAGGAAATTTTATAGACACAATGTTTGTTGATAACAGAGGATTAACTAATAGAGGAAACATTTTAGTAATATGTTGTGAAGGCAATTCAGGATTCTATGAAATTGGTATAATGACTACTCCAATCAAAGCTGGATATTCTGCTTTGGGTTGGAACCATCCAGGTTTTGCTGGAAGTACTGTAAGTTTCTTTTTATAAAGATAATATAAAAACCTACTTCAGATATCCATTGATGATCCTAATGTCTTATGTGCTTAACATGTCATGCTCAATATCATGAGAAAAGTTACTACTCTAGATATTTAAATAATATTATTTGAAATATCAAAAACCCATCAGTCTACGAAACAATATTTATTACCAGTAAAACATTATTTATTTCTCTTATCATAACAAATTTTTTAGGGTATTCCCTTTCCATCTCAGGAACAAAATGCTATTGATGTTGTGATGCAGTATGCTATTAATGAGCTAGGATATGAGGTTAAAGATATTGTCTTATTTGGATGGAGTATCGGAGGTTATACAGCAACTTGGGCAGCAGTCACGTATCCAGAAGTCAAGGCTTTGGTAATTATAAGTTAAAAACTTAATTATTGCATGCTTTTTAATTAATTTAAGTTCTTTACTCTTTTATGTAAATATGCTTAAATTCTAATTACAATATACACATCCATTTATTTAATAAGGTTATGTTACCTTATACAAAAAAATTTACTGCCTATGTGGTGCAGTGCTGTTCCTTCTTGCCTTGAAACGTGGAAGTCCTGGATTCTATTCCTAGGCCACTGTGGGGGTATCTGAATGATGATAGGGTTTTTGAACCCATCTGGCTAGCTACCACCCTCAATTTCAATCTGCTGCCATAACAGCATTGCTGTTTCAGCAGTTATACATTTGAGAGCTGAACATATTCTACGCGAACATGCTTCACTATCCACACCCTCATTCTCACTTAACATAAAGTGATATTGAGGTCACATGTTAGCTCCAAACTTATAAAAATTCTAATGTTCATATTTTTATTTTATAAACTGAACTAAATTGTTATGAAACAGATATTGGATGCAACATTTGATGATCTGCTGCCAATAGCTCAAAATCAAATGCCAAGATCATGGTCTTTATTGGTCAAGGAAGTAGTGCGTTCTTACGTTGATTTAAACATTGCTCAAATGATACAAAAATACAATGGACCTGTTCAAATTATAAGACGTACAAAAGATGAAGTCATTTGTTTGAGGTATGATTAAGTGAAATTAATATTTATTAAATTTATTTCTACTATGTACATATAATATATATAACTTCTACTTTAATAAATATTGGTTACATGCCTTATTTCTATTCGGAATTAACATCCTAATACTTAGTTAAATATGTTTATGTAATTAATAGAATTGTGAATGTTCCAGACAAGGTGATTTGCAAACAAATCGCGGAAACAATCTTATAATAAAGCTTATAGAGGCTAGATATCCAGACCTGTCAGTTGAACAATTGACTGCTATTGAAAAATATGTTAGTCTCCTTAATACACAACGAGTGGGATTGGAAAGCAGCGAAGTAGAGCAGATTGATCGGAGGGTATTAAAATGGGTAGTTATATATTTATTATTTCTTATAAATTGTTTAAGTCTATATTAATAATTTATTGCCTATATTGATTTAGTATGTGATTGTTATCAACTAAACTTAATTCAACAGAATTCTTGATAGTGAGAAATTAATTGCTGTTGTTCAATTTAAGACTTCTTGAAATAATTCATAACCACTATAACGTCTCACATATAATACTGGTGATTATCATGATGAAGTAATTTTCAGCTATTTTTATCTGATCATCTAATCTTTTGTAAAAAGCATTATAAAATCTATTATTTGTGCTTGTTTCTAGATCTCCAAGCATATGCACGATCTCGTAACTACTCACTGCACACCTCTGCCAGAAGAGAAATTTATTAGAATAATGGATGGAATACTAGGAGATAAGGAGGAGTAACTTTTTTTATGTTTAGTTTAATTTAGGTATTGTCTATATTTAAATCCTATTATATATCCTTGTCTATTATCGGCCGTTACCGCAACTCCTCGACTAAGCGCGTAATTTGTATTATGTATCCTTACATTTTATATAGCATTATGTATGTATTTTTTCAAACTTTCAATTAAAAATTGATTTTAATTAAACGATTCCTTGATTCTCCATACAAAGCTCAATTTTTTTATTCCTATTTATTCCCATACTTCAAAGTCGAATCCTTCAAAATTTTAATTAAAGAAAAAGATTTCAACTGTATTGGTGGGAAAATAAAAGATTAACTGTGCACATTTTGAAATTTTCTGTTAAAACTATATATATTTTAGTAATTTTGACTTTTGGTTCTAATTTTCAGAATTATATTAGTAAAATGTTTTTGACTATACAATCTTAGCATAAGCAATTAATAAATTACAATTAAGTTTATTTATTTTTATCAATTATTTAAATCAATACATTAGTGTTTGAAAATAAAATTAGAACATTTTTTCCTACAAGTAATATATACTTTTACATTGGTAATTATTTATTGTCATAATTATGTTAAAAAAAATAGTTCTTAGATTCTTTAATTAAAATTGTTACATTTCAATATTATTATTAGCCACTGCTAGTAATATGTACACTTATAATTGTTATATGACCTCGCCTCTGTACAAATCTCTGTGGTAAAGCATATTGTGTTTATTACCAAAAAAGGTCTACCTCACCCAAAGTACTAATCTCGTTGAACCTAAATGTAATCAATTAGTTTTGTATGTGGTTCTAAATCTTACTCTAAAATAGTTAAAGGTAACTCAAATATTATGTACATATTCGTGATATTCTTTTTTTTCTTGTTAAAATTAGTCACAGAATATAGTAATTCATACTTTTTATGACGGGAGTTTAATGAATATTTAAATTTAATATTGTCTTTGGATGTATCAAGTAAATGTGTTGTACCGAAATACTTTTACTTTGTATTGATGTGATTGAAAATATAAAAAAAAATTGAAACGTACTTTATTTTATTAATTATATCTATGTATAATTCTTTTGTTTGATTTCTCTTTTTAAAATATCACTAATTTAATGCGCCTATACATTTATTGCATTCTGATACTGATACAGATAGTATTTAACACGTACCCTGCCAGAGCGTTTTTTGAATATTTTCCCTTGCGGCCTAGTGAGGTGCATATAGAATAAAATTTGGTAATGCTTTGTTCGGCAATTAACAATTTAAGAAAATATTATTTGGATAAAAGTTGTATGTAATTCTTTTAAGCTTAAAGTTATTATTTTATACCAAATAGTCCAAACTATTTCGTAGATAGTTTCTGCGATGGCCGTATATCTCACGTGGCAGAGAACGTGTTAATTATGACCATGACTTTCAGCAGATTTCCAGAATAATAAGAATTATTTATTTTGAATTTGAAAAAAACAAAGCAGCGGTAGCTTTTTCTCCGTTGTTATATTTATGAAATACTACTTTTCCTCGTTTAAATTAATTATTTCCCAGTAATTATATTAAAACTCATAAGCAGCAATCATTTTTAAACGATCTTGACTGCCTTGTTATTAAGCAGAACATCAATTTACTGTACGTAACATCCAAATTTAATTATAAAATAAACTCTATGTGGCGCATACCAAGCTTTCGCAATAAATTTATAAAATATATAAATAAGATTTGGACATAGTTTCCGTTAGTAATAATTCTATAAGAGTCAAACTAAGTACATTATTTTTTGCTTCTCAAAAATTTGGACGATTAAACATTTAATTTTTAATAAGGTGCCAGGTGACTTAACTAGATTACTTATTTATTTCTTATAATGTTTCTTCTTTCTAATTTTTCTTCTTTTTCCAAATATTCTTTGTAAGCGGTTATAAATTTTACAATATATTACCTTTCGATGAAAACATATTGATGCTAATGTTTTGTTTTATATTAGGTTAGCGTTTAAATAAATAAATAAAAACGGAGTCTAAATTTATAATTATGGAATTATCATTTATTTCAACAAATTAATCAGAGTAAAATGAACACTTATATCGAGCTTGTGCAGGTTCAGGTGTTTTACCTAGTTTATGAAAAAAAAAACAAGATTCATCAACGGGAGATAGATGACAGATTATTATTACCATGAACAAGACCTGGCTGTATGAACTAAAGTCCTTTATCTTCCCCATTAGGGATAGATAGTATCATCATCATGATAGATGAAATTGACATTTACATACAATTAAAAAAATTTCGTATGTACCAATATCACGTAACATAATCTATTGGTAAATCTGTAGTGTTATTTTATTAATTAGTAGTTAACACTATTTTCTTTATGCAAAATGTAAGTTTGCTGTTATTAATGTACAAGATAACCTAAAAGTTATATTATATATGGGAAAAATTATAAGCAGACAATTATATATAAGGCAATTTTATGTATTGAAACAGCAGTTAAATAATGTTATGCAATGAACATGCTTGGCTCTATACATTATAACTGTAATAGATTAGAGCTCCTTAACTTCTACATATGGCATCTATTTTAAATTGATTACCTATATTAATAATAATTCTTTTGCTGCTAGCTCAATCAGTGCTCTCATTAATGTTATCCTTTTTTTTAACTAATTTGGTTAAATTCATCTTTCAGACTATGTCACATATTAATGACTTACTAGGGGTTTTGAGGGGATTTCGGCAAATAGTTGAAGCAGGTATTAAATTACAGCAAGAAAATTCTAGATTAGTTTGGAATAATTCTAGTATCAAGCCATTTTTACAGAATTGCTCTACTAATCCAATGAAAAGCTATAAACTTAATTTAAATGCTGCTAATGATTTACTTGAAAGAGCATTTGTTGTGGTACATGGATTAAGGCAATATGCCACAATGTATGTTCCTAATTTAAATAGTACTGTAGAAATTAAATCTGCAATGGACGACCAACTGAAAGATGAAATAGATCACTTAAATACAGAGTTTCATAAAACTTTTGAAAATCTAAAAAAAGTGCATGACAAAAATTTGGAACAAAATGCATCAAAAATAACAGTTGAAGAATTTGAGGCTCCACTAGAAAAAGTTCAAAAGTCTGTTGATATTAAAAAAGTACAGCCAAAAATAAACCTGATGCCTCAACCAAGAATCTCCCCTCATTTTGAAAGCAGTGAAAGTAAAGTTACTCCCAAACCTGTTGCCAAAAAAAAAGTCAGAGTTTCTGTGAGTAAATTTATCAAATAATAATATAAAAGAATGTAAAAAATTACCAATATTGCTATGATTTTCATAATTTATGATACATTAAAGTTTAAATGTTAAAATCTACCTAGTGATGGAATGATAAATTAACATTCATAACAAAAATCCAGTATTTTTTTACAAGATATAATTATGTAACAAAGAACTAATGATAATTTTGATGATTTAATAATGATGTTAATAATTTAGAAACTAAAAGTAATCTGTTAACTCGTCTTCTTCTTCAGTCATTACGTTTCTGCTTCTCCTTGATAATATTTTTAGGGAATGTTAGTACAGGTGATTTATTGTCTACTTCTTTATTTTATTTATATTCGTTTATTGTCTATACATAATTTCTACTGTATTTATCCTTTCTTGATATTTATTCTTATCCATATAAATTTTTATCACATTTTTAGCATAAACTGAATCTCTTTAATTTTGAGCATTTCTGTTAATCTTACATCAATTATTTCTATTTATAGTTAAGTGAAAATTCCAAGGCACGCGTAGTGCCATCATCAAGAATTGGAAGAATGATATCGTTTGGATCTTTAGCAGCTGGGCTAGGAGTTGGAACAGTAGCTCAGTATGCACGGAATACTATACAATCAGTAACAGGACATGTAGATGAAATTAATAATGCCTTTCTATCACCAGCTAATGCGAAGAGGATTGTTGATACATTATGTAAAGTTAGAGGTGACCATGACTAAGAATTATATATTTATTATATAATAAATGTCAATGAATGTTAAGTTACTTTTTTTCGAACTTAATTTGTTATGTGGTAAACCTTTCGTATTTTCCCAGGATTTTCTGATAGTATTAGATGTCTAAAATCTTAAAATGAATATTTTTGTTTGCGCTATCTAATGGTAATGGGTTAAACTAAACAGAGTGTACTTAATCCCTTGGTATTTTATCTAGACCAAAAAGAAACTAAAATTGAATTCATAAATAGATTTGTAATAAAAAATAAAAATAAAAAATCCAATAATCATTTTTACGCTTTTATATCCTTCCAAGAAATTCCTTTCAGTACAACTTTACAAAATATATGCAATGGATATTTGGTTCAAATTGTTATGATAAATTTATTATGAATGTTTTCGTAGTATTATGCATTAAACCTCTATGTTTTATATTGGAAATTAATAGCTGTTATTAAAATTTATTAGAATAAAAATTACAATTAAAACATTTGGATAGCATACCAAGATTTTACATTGTCATTTAGTAATAATCAGGCCAAATACTTTCTTTAGCAAACAATTTACAAGGCACCAATAAGAATTTTGACTTACCAAATACACATTTCTGTTTATCTAAATAAGAATGATTTGCTGATGAAATAAATGTGCCCTTTAATGTTATATAGATATATAAAAAAAAATGCTGACAATGATTGTTACTATATTCTACATTTTCTTTAACAGGGGCAGCTCTAAAATTAGGGCAACTGCTAAGTATTCAGGATGATACCATGATATCTCCAGAGCTGCAAAGAATATTTGAACGTGTGCGTCAATCTGCCGATTTCATGCCAACTTGGCAAGTTGAAAGGGTAATGATCTCCCAATTGGGTTTAGATTGGCGCAGTCGTGTAAAACTATTCGAGGAAAAGCCTTTTGCTGCGGCATCTATTGGTTAGTTAAATTACTTTATTACTGTTTTATGTAAACTTTCAAGTGAATATTACTAAAGTACAAGTTTAATGTGACGGCTTTCAAAACCTGCCTGGGTTTTATCACTTTATCTATTGTAAATAATATTAAGCAGGAAGTTTTTTTCAGGGCTTCAATGAAAAGGGATAAGATTAAATAAAAAATTCCATAAGAAATAAATAGAGAGTGTAAAAAGTGTTGTACTATGATATTTATATAGTAAATATTTTTTCAGTGTCCAGTAAATATATTTAATGTTATTAGGGCAGGTACATTTAGCAGTTCTTCATAATGGGCGCGAAGTGGCAATGAAAGTGCAGTATCCGGGAGTCGCAAAAGGAATTAATAGCGACATTGACAACTTGGTGGGCGTATTGAAGGTAAATTAAAGAATTCATTTACATGCTAATGTCAATTAATTTAGTTATTAAACATTAAGATAAATTAATGTCATTAATTGTCAAACAAAAATATATATATAGTACGTATTTCTTTCATATTTAAATTATTTTTTTATTTAAATTGAAAATTTAAATAGTAATGGATCCTAGTCAATATGGTATTGAACATAATCCATTGTATATAATAAAAAAAATACATTATGTCCTCCAATAGGTATGGAATGTCTTCCCTAAGGGAATGTTCATCGATAATATAGTTGAAGTGGCTAAGAAAGAACTGGCATGGGAAGTAGATTACATTCGTGAAGCGGAATGCACACGAAAGTTCAAAAACCGCCTCGCTCCGTACCCCGAATATTTTGTTCCAGAAGTTATAGGTGAGGTGTATATGATCAGTTTAAAGGTCGCGATGATTTAACGTAGCAAACTATTTTCATCTCAAATATATTAGCTATAAAAATTTAAGGACCAAACGTCTTCTTCGTGTAACTTGTAGCAGTATCCGTTAACAGTGTCAAAAATATTGAAAATCGGATTAACGTATACAATCGTCAAACGCACTCAACTGTTCAATTATGTAATAAACTCCTGATTTATTTATGTATTATAAAGTTTACTTAATTTAATCGCCAGAGTCCTGACTGTAGTCCTTTATTTGCAGTGAGATTAGAAATGTTATGAGGTTTTATAAATGAAAATATTTGAAATATTTCTATGGAATTTTAACAAAACTATTAGAAGAGATTATAATGTTGCCTGATTTAAAGTAGATTGATATTATCACAGATAACTTAAACAATTAACTACAATACGTTAAACAGATTATTTACACTACACGGAATTTCTTTTGGCACGTCGAACAAATGAGTAAGACTTACGGCAAAGATCGGCTGGTTTCGATTTTGTAGAACGTTCTCTCTGTCGCACAGTTCTCCAACATAAAATACAAAGATAGCGCTTTCGAAAACTGAACTTATCATAATATATCGCTCTTGTTTTCTTATGGTGCCAAATCTAAGGCTGGGTACTGTACATAATACTATAATTCAGGCTTAAGACTATCTAACCAATTTAGATCCATCTTGTATACTTCAGATGATCTTAGCGCAGCGGAAGTATTGACTACTGAGTTGGTGGACGGTACGCCGTTGGATAAGTTGTTCGACGCGCCGTATGAAACGCGGCGCGACATTGCGTACAAGATAATGCAACTGTGTCTACGTGAGATGTTCGTACTGCGATGTATGCAAACAGACCCTAACTGGGCAAATTTCTTTTATAACACCAATACTAAGCAGGTGAGCGAATATTGTTTCATACTTACCAACTTATATACTCACTCTCACCTCTTTCCAAATACTTTTGCATCATCTTTATTCGTCAAATGAAGGTGACTTAAGTCACTTAAGAACAAATTATTAACAAACTTATATAATAATAACTCTTCATTACTTTTTCTCAATTTTTATGGTTTTATGTTATTGATAACAAGTATTTTTTAGTACAAGTGTTTGAAACTGAATATTACCAATATTTCAGATAGTATTGTTAGACTTTGGTGCAACACGTGAATATTCCAAGGAGTTCATGGATCAGTATATTGAGATCATCAAAGCGGCTTCTGAGGGGGACCGCGACTCCATTTTGAGGATGTCTCGCGACATGAAATTTCTTACTGGATACGAGTCAAAAGTTAGTTTTTTATTAATCGTTTTATATTTATATTCATTAAAGGCAAATATATTTTGATTATTTCGTGCAAAAAATCATGCCATAGCTAGCATAGGTTTAAATGAAGCACATCATAGTATTTGTCCAATATTGGTTCACTGTTGCCACATTATTTACAGCCTCTAAAGCGCCGAGGTTTACTGCTTGTTTTGTAACAAGGAGGTACTGGGTTTTATACCGGTGCTACATAAGTAGTAGATAATGGTAGTGATTTTCGATGCCCCACGACTAGCTAACATCTTCAATATCAAGCCTGTCTGCCATAACAGTATTGCTGTGGACCGGCAGTTATACATATGAGAGAGTATCACAAATACAAGACGAGCATGCTCTACCATCTACTGCCTCATTCTCACTTAACGTTATTTGTCAATTAATGATGAAGTGTTGCCATAGTCATTAAAAATGATTTTGAATAAAAATTTGTCTATAATTTGGTCGATTTTTTTTTATTATTTTTATATTTTAGATAATGGAAGAAACCCATGTCGACACGGTGATGATAATGGGCGAAGTGTTTACCAGTGAGGGATCCGGTGAGTTTGATTTCGGTACTCAACGCACGACCAAACGTATTCAGGCCCTGGTGCCGACGATCTTGACACATCGCCTGTGCCCACCGCCCGAGGAAATATATTCTTTGCACAGAAAACTGTCCGGTGTGTTTCTGCTCTGTTCCAAGCTCAAGATAAAAATGAACTGTCGAGACATGTTTCATGACATTTACGAAGAGTATAAAACTGGCAATGCTAATTTATAAAATTAATAAATACAGTGCATCATGCCGGCGTCAACGTGTCAAGACAAATAAGATATACTAACAGAAAGTCTGTGAGGGATATATGCGTCGAATGAAAACAAGATATAATAAGTATTGTAAAAATTTAAGAATGTTATTGATATGTAAGTTACGAACAAAAACCTTGAAAAAAACATGAAAAAAAATTTATATGTGCCCAGTTAATTAATACTTAACCTTATTTAGACTTATAAAATTTTGCATATATCATAAGAAAATAGGTTGTAAATTGTGTAACCACTTATTAAAACTTAACAAATTAATTTGTGTTTACAGTCTCAAAACTTAAGAAAATTATATTTTACTATAGGTCTATATCATTATCACTTAACAACCTCTGCTATTGTATTATTGTTTGCCTGCCTAATGACAAAAGTAAACGTCCATAGAGTAAAATATTTGTAAGATGGTGTATTGTATAAACTTTCTGTATGTGTAACACGGATTAAAACACATTGTGTAGCTACTTAAAGAACTAAAAGTTTTTTGAGGAAAAATTTTAATATAATAAATAAATTTACTAATATCATCTTTGTTTAATGTTCATAAATAACGTATAGTCCTAAACGTAAAACTTTCCGTATTCTTATTTACTGTGATCACTCATCTTTCTTCAAATAGCCTATTTTAACTATTATGTTAAAATAGCCCGAAACAACTTCAAAAGCCGCCATACAATGTGACCCCCAGGCGTATTAAATCCGTTTAAGACGAAAAAGGAAAAAATATTTTGTCGAAAAGTAATATGACGACCGCCAGACACGCTTGGACTCTGTCTTAATTTATTTGTACTCTTAATAGTACATTTTGGCTTTAAGATTAAGTTTAATTAATTAAAGATTAATTAATTTAAGAAGTGATTAATTTTTTATGATTAAATTTGCTGTTAAACTTACAAAACAACAAGCTTACAATCTTAATGCTCAATAATTGAAATAATTGATCTAAGCCAGTCTTTCCCAAAGCGGGCGATAACGCCCCCTTGTGGACGCTGCAGGTCTCAAGGGGGGCGGTAAGAGACCCAGAAAGAAAATGGGGGCGTT
>DWQX01001812.1:0-25217 GCA_018245475.1 Pharmacophagus antenor | reverse complement strand
GAATCGAGTTTGAGCAATCTTTTAATTCATATTAGTTGATGTTCACAAGTTGTTGTTGAGAGTCGAGAGCTCTTGCAATCGTTGTTTAAGAGGCCTCCTAGCTAAATAAAATTACAAATCACCCCCCCGCTTCTACACAACGCCTCCATTTTCTTTCTTGGTCTCTTACCGCCCCCCTTGAGACCTGCAGCGCCCACAAGGGGGCGTTATCGCCCACTTTGGGAAAGACTGCTCTAAAATGAGGAAATCTCCCCGATAGATCGGCTACGAGTTAAAAGTACAAGTAAAAAATCAATAGCAAACCTGTAATTTTTCGACCAAGTCCATAGTGACATCTGCCATCTTTTCTACATGATATGCATTATTCATGTTGACCACTTGTGGCCATGATTCTTTTACTGACTCTATAGTCACGGGTTCTGACGGTTTCTTTCTGTAAATGAATTATTTTCTAATTTTCTAATGAGCAAGTTGATATAAGAGTGTAATGAGAAAATTTTTACTTGGTTATGAAAATAGTCCTGACAATTTTATAGGCGAAATATTTGTAATACAACAAACCTCAAAGGTGTTCCACTGGATCGTACAAGATGCGCTTTAGTGGCATATCCTAAAGTAGAATCAATGATACTGCCACTCTCTGGGAAGGATTCATGTACCATATAGGCCTAAAAAGTATAATGTATAGTGTTTTGGGATAGAAATTGTAAGAATAATAGATATTTCATTTCTAATTTACTTAATGTTTTTTTTCCTCGGAAGAAATTGATTTATACAATTATATATAATTAGTTTAAAATTTATTATTGTTTTTTTTTTGTTTACTGTAAAGTATAACGTGAAAGTATTAATCAAATTTTAATACTTTTCATAATCCTCTCTATTATAGGTTTTTTTTTTAATACCGTTATGTACAATCGGTTTTCTAGTCTTTATCAAATACTCGTTTCAAATTGGTGCAATTATGAATTTTATGGTTAACAGAAGTTTCTATGCCTATACTTACAACAACTGGAGCAACAAGATCAGGCTTCATTGCTTGGAACATTTCAGGTGGCAAAATATCTTCAGTGAGACGAGACGCAGCTGTTGGTACAATTGTATTAACCTTGATATTATATTTAGCTCCTTCAATCGCCAGAGTGTTTGCTAGACCAACCAGACCCATTTTTGCAGCACTAAAATATTATGAATCTTTAATCTATCCTCTATTAGGTAAAATGAAAATGTTGCTTTTGTCCTCACCATTTGATAGATCAATTTTTGCTTTTCCTACTTACTGTGTACAAGATTTGCGTATTTTTTTATGATAAATTATTTATATATTTACATAAAAAAAAAGTTAATAAAGGTTAAGTTTTGTATGCAAACAGAACATGATAGCATTTGCCAATAACAAAAAAATGCTGTTGTTTGAATGCTAAATTCGCAGGAATGAAGGTATTTACTATTGTTCTAGCGGTTAGTTTTTGATAATTCAGAAAATTTTAAGTAGATTAATAAAATAACAATAAATATCTACAAGAATAATATCAAATAAAAAAAATGCATTTTTAATAAAAACTTTTTGTAAAATTTTCAAGATTAAAATAATGAAAAATAAGTTTATTTAAACTTTAATTATATCTATTATTTGATAAAGGATAATATTTTTGACTAGTGTAATGTTGTTAGAGCTTAAGTGGTGCATGATCTAGTTTTCAGAAGTAAATATGATTTAGTAAAGTTCACAATAATACAAGGTCAGTGCATACAGTTTCTAAAATATATTTACCTGTAGTTACCCTGGCCAAAATTTCCAAACAATCCAGCATTGCTAGATGTCATGACTATACGACCATACTTTTGTTTCCTGAATATCTCCCATGCAGCTTGAGTAGTCTTAAATGCTCCTTTCATATGTACAGCATGTATGAGGTCCCAGTCCTAGATAATAAATTTCGAATTCCATATCAAGGAAGTCTTGTTCATTATGTCAAATAATATTTGGTTTTTAAACTGAGGATATTTTTATAAATGGCTCCTCTTAGAAACTTAAAAACTAGAGTCAGACTCATTGTAACAATTTTAACCTAAACATGAATATCATGTCTGACTTGTGAAAATAAATATGTGCCAAACAAAAACATGCTCAACTCATGAAGAAAAAGCAAAGTATATGCAAACACGACGAGTTTTAGCTCCTGGTATAGATTCATTTATTGTACAGGAAGGAGTTAATAAATTATAATATAAAATAACTACTAATTTATTTATCTATATTTACCTGTTCAGACATTTTACCAAAACTTTTATCTCTAAGGATACCTGCATTATTGATAAGTATATCAACACGTCCAAAGTTATCTATAGCTGTTTTAATAATCTTCTCTCCCTCAACTACAGAATTATAATCAGCAGCAGCTACCCCTCCTATTAACAAGTAATATATGCAAAGGTGACACAGATTGATAAAATATTATTGAACAGGAAACTTAAAATACTGTAACTACAATCTGAAAAACAAATGTTTTCTTAACAAGAATTCTAATGAGTAAGCAATAAAACATTTTTGAACAGGCTCCAAACAAAGATCATTAAATTATGAATGTGTCTCTTAACTCATTACTGGCTGCTAAAAATTATTACAACACCCTGCATTAAACCAAGCCTTGTTTATATTTTTGAGGTTTGAATATTGTTGATGTACATCAAATGGCATCAAATACACTGTCTGTTTGAAGGCAATGTGTTAAAATAAATTGAATTTCTCATAAAACATTAATACGACAATGGCTTTTAGATTGTAAATAAAAAGACGTCAACAACTACTGGACGTTGAATAAAATTGAATTACCTATTTACAAAAAAAAATGCTTTTAAATGGAATTTTCGAGTATCTTTCACCAATTTAGAGATGCAGATTGGCTACCAAAAAAAATCGATCAAATCTCTTTAAAAACTTATGTGGTCCTATAGAATGTGTATATACATTCAGAAGTTTTCTCATAAATATACAATCACTGATGTTACACTGGAACTCGAAATGCAATAGTTGTTTATATGAAACATTTACAGATTAAACTAGATTGGTTTTTTTAAATAGATCAAACACACATAAATTTGTAACAAACATTATAAAATATTAACAGCAAGTCTAGAATTGTAACAAATAAACTCTACATACTTTTCAAAATTTTTTTAAAAAGAATTAATTAATATGTTTAATGGGTAAGTAGTGCATTAAATATGTTAATAATTAGTAAAAGAAAAAAAATTAAAATACATGAAACTAAAGTGTTAATCTCAATTTTAAATATTACGAAATAAAGAAGAGAACATATCATGCATATGGATACCAAAAGTATTTAATTTCCTTAAGCTCAATGTACAAAAATTTTGAAAAACAAAATTATTCATTACTTCTCATAATGGAATAAATGCTTCTTGGAGGAATATTTTACTAATACATATTAGAAATTCGTCTTCTATTTTGTGAATATTAAACAATAGAAAACATTTTAAATGAAATAATGTCAGATTACAATCCACTATTCATAACAAACAATAGAATTAATTAGCTGTCCTAGGACATGAAACAATGGTTTCTTATTATGCATTACATCATTAAATGTTATTGTAGTAGTTTACAATTTCTTATTTAATATCTTCTATTAATCATGGGTATGCATGTTTTGTACCTTTGCTTTTAATTTCTTGCACAACAGCATCAGCAAAATTTGACTTCCCACTACCGTCTCTGCTGCCGCCAAGATCATTAACAACTACTTTAGCTCCTCTAGATGCTAAAAGCAATGCGTATTCTTTGCCTAATCCGCCTCCAGCACCAGTAACCACAGCCACACGACCATCAAAGCGAAGTTGATCCATATCCCTAGTTTCAACAACAATGAAAAATTTGTAAAATATTCAATTAAAACACAGTATAAGTTATATGATAAATTTACACTCTTGATCCCTCCACAATACTTATCAAACTGATAGATGCTAAAGTCCGACTTGGTACGTTATTAAGTAATACAACTAGCATTTCCGCAAATAACGAATAAAAGTCTGTAAATAAACAATCACAAAATAAATTGAAAATTGCCTTACCTTTCTATATTGAATAACAATTTTTACAATAAATGTTTTAGTATTGTTATAATAATTTCGATAAATAAAATTCTATCACAAGTAGTTATACACCGCTGTGCACAACAACAAGCGAATAAGTAGAAGGATCAAATGTCTTATCAATATTTTTTGGACGTAAGAGATAAGTGAGCTGTAAAGAACAATGAGGTTTTACGATTATTCGATTAAAATTAAATCTCTATCTTAAACTAGTTTTTGGTGTTTATTCGACCAAACTTTACTGTACATTTGTAATGTTAGATTTTGCTAGAAAAAAAATTAATAAACGAAATTTAAAAATATGCAAATATAAAACTTTTATGAAAACTAAATTCGTTTTTTTTTTCAAAATGGTGACAGGCGTGGTAATGTAAATGACGCATAAAATTTTTATTTTATCATTATGTACCGGTATTAACTGTTTTAGGTTTTCAATATCCTGTGTAATAAATTACGGTAAAACTTACTCTGTGGTTAACACTTTGTTGTTATCGTACCGAAAAAGGAATGTTTACATTGTAAACTGGTGAATACTTTACAAAAAACTTTTTTGTTAAGTAAAAGTTGACCTATTAACATGGCATCTTCGAGCAAACCTCTCGGAACTGGTTTGGAGGAGGTAGGTGTTCCAGGTCAAACTTTCCTTCGCGATGCATTGACAAGCTGTACCGATCCTTTAAAGGCCATTGAAGAGTTTCAATTGGAAAATGGGATTCTTTTACCGTCGTTAAGACCTATGTTGCCATTATTGGATTTACATGGTGTTCGTCGTCTTGACTTTCATACTTCTGTGTTGGAAGAATTAAGAGACAAACTTATCGTACACATAAACGAACTTGGGTCAAAAGAAGGTAAAGAGAATGACAAGAAACTAAAAGATTTATTGGCGAAAAGCTTTGCAATTGTCAGAATAAAAGCATTAAGGCCAGTCATAATGAGTATCTTGAAAAATACTCCCCATATCGATGACAAATACCTTCGTGTTTTAGTTCGAGATCGCGAACTCTACAATGATACAGATACAGAAGTTAAGAGACAAATTTGGCAAGATAATCAATCACTTTTTGGAGATGAAGTTTCTCCTCTACTAAGCCAATACATTAGAGAAAAAGAAAATGTATTGTTTGATCATGAAAACCTTTCTAATTTATTCTTTTCACCTTCGCCTAAAGTAAGACGACAAGGAGCTGTTGTTCAAAAACTAGCACATATGATAGGTACAAGTGTCAAACTTTATGACATGGTTTTACAATTTTTACGTACACTGTTTCTAAGAACCAGAAATGTACATTATTGCACACTACGAGCTGAACTTTTAATGGCTCTTCATGATTTGGAGATACAAGATATAATATCTGTTGATCCTTGTCACAAATTTACCTGGTGCTTAGATGCTTGTATACGAGAAAGAAATGTGGATATTAAAAGATCTAGAGAACTTCAAGGGTTCTTAGACAGTATTAAAAAAGGACAAGAGCAAGTTCTGGGTGACTTATCTATGACCTTGTGTGATCCATATGCAATTAATTTTTTAGCAACATCCGCCATTAAAATACTTCAACATTTGATTAATACTGAAGGTCTTCCCAGGGACAATACAATATTAATACTTTTACTAAGGATGTTGGCATTAGGCTTAAGTGCATGGGTAATGATAGACTCTCAAGAGTTCAAAGAACCTAAATTGGATAGTCAAGTAGTAACTAAATATTTACCAGCATTAATGTCTTTAATGGTTGATGATCAAGTGCGAGCCTTACACAACAAATTGCCACCTGATGAAAGAGAGTCGGCAATTACTACTATAGAACATTCTGGTCCTCCTCCAGATGCTTGTGAAGCTTATATGCGCGAAAGTTCTGTGTGTGGTGTATTAGCTATGTACTATACATTACATGCAGCAAAACTTAGAGATCGTGGGTCACTGCTTCGAATACTAAGTATACTTGGAAGCTGTAAAGATGGACGTGCTTATGAAGATCCATTTCTACATGCACTTGTTGCATTATTGATTCAACTACCTGATGAATTTCAAGGTGAAGATTTTAGCACAGTTTTGTTTGATGAATTCTTTTTTGCTGGTCTCACTAAAGACAATGTAACAAGACATATTCTCAAATTATTATGGTATATACATCCAAAATTGCCCGAAACTAGAATACAAACATTAATGAAGGCTTTACAACCTGGCACTCAACATAATGAATCTGTACATAAATTACATGAAACTTTGCAACAAAAGTTAAATGCACAATCAGAACCAGCCACAACTACAAGTGAAATGGAATATTTAGATTCTCCTTTAATGAGTGTTCCTACACCAGCACCATATCATATGTAAATAAGTCACACACTGTAAATATAATAAATTAAGATTAAAATATTATTTAGAAAGTTATCAAAATGTTACTCTTGTTAAATATAATCTTAACTTTGAAATACTGTCGGATTTAATTAATATAATATTCTTTGTTTTTTCTTTTTTTTATATAGGTGTAAGATGTACAAAAAATTCACTTATTGTTATTGACATGTGTTCCTTACGACTTGTGTGATAAGGCGTGATATCGTGTTTTTTCACTAGCTTACCTACTAGGTAGCATTTAATATAGGTTATTATATGTAAAAGTTTATAATTAATAAATATTTTTTTCACTACCAAATTTTATATGCATAATCAGTTCTGTAATTACAGTAGTCTCATCGTTTTAAAAACACCGACAAACATTGTAGTTTTGAGTGTGACATCTTGCGATAAAATTCTTGAAGTTTTGCCTGTTGTAATGTATGAGCAATATAACATCTAAAAGAGATTTGAAATTAGTATTATAAAATTCTTAAGAACAACGTTATTAAAACTAAGAACTTTATTAATATTCAAAATAGTACTTTTGATACAATTTATATTTTCTCTAAAATGTCTTATTTTTTTCATTCATTGAATTACTTCCAATGTTAATAATCGTATGCTTTTAAATTATCATTTAATAATACAAAACTTTTTTATTTTTGCCTTTGTATCAGGCAAATTATGATTGCCTTTAACTTTTTAAATGTATGTATAGCCCAAATTGATACTTTTGTATTGTAAACAACATGTTACCCTTTTAGCTTCTAATTTCCAGTAATAATTACTCAAAATCAAACATTTGTGTATTCTTAACGGTGTTATTGAATTTATTTGAAACGTCAGTGCAGTTTTTCTTTCTTTTAGTATTATAAGGGGTTAAATTTTATTATTACTGTAACAAATAAAATATCATTACTGAAAATATTTTTATTATTAGTACTGACTTACAATATAGTTTCAAAAGGAAAAAGAACAAAAACCTATAAAAAAAATGGACGGAAAAGAAACTGAGCATGTTATGGCAGTATATTTACGTTGAAAAAGGGGATTAGAATAATTTTCCAAAAGCGTAAAGCACAAAAGGACACATAAAGGTTATTAAATTAATTATGAGTGATGATCGCGTCTTTCGGGCTTCATGTCCAGCGAATTTAGTGAGCGTAGCGATCGTGACCGCTCAAAAAGCGATGGATCAGTATAAATCGGTTCACTGCCGTCGTCGAAGGCATTCGCCAATCTTCCCGAAGATCCTGCTTCCTCGCCAGCGTCAGCGAAAGTCCGACCTAGTCCACTGCAACATATTAAGGTAAAGTCATTATATCCAATGAATTGCATTAACAAAAAACAAATATAATTACATTTGTGTGCTCTTATTTGTAAAACTTATTATTAATTATTTATTAATAATTATAATTACAAGAAATTAATAATTTTAATACATACTAACGTTTTAAAAGACAGTTACTATCATTATTTCATCTCTTAATCTTTATAATTTTCTTATTAGTTTATTTTTATACTCCTTAATTACTGTTGTAGTTACAACTAACATAAATGTATTATTGTATTTGTATTGATATTTTGGTTTAGACGTAGGTAGATTTGTTTTTTATCGTTGTTCGAACGGACATCATTCTAATTTGATAAAAATATAATGTTACATCGAGAAGGATTATTAAATTAACACCAATTTATGCGATACCTCAAAGAGAAAGGCTTGTGCAGGTGTGACGCAGAAAACAGAGAAGGGCGATTGGGTCTAGGTCCAGGTGCAACAGGGCGCAAGGCTGGGGCTGGACTCGATACTTGAATATTCTTGCGGAGAACCTTCCAATAGCGTCTACAATACATATTAGACAATGTTAAAGAAAACATTATAATAATACACTTTAAAGTGATTCAAATTCAAAATTTTCAATTAGGCCTACTCATGCACTTGAATGGTCAAATGATTCTAACGCCATTTCCAAAGATGTAGGCTATCTTGAGAATGGGGCAAGAAATTCAGTGGCGTTCTTTTAATCATTATAAGTGATCTTATAAATATACTAAGGCCGAATTTCAACTGTCGTTTGCAATGGTACTATTTACATAACGGTGTGAGAATTTCTTCAGTTATTTATTTTACTTTAACTTAGGCTTCGACACTATGCTTACCTGTAGATATACATTGCAGCAGTTAACATTGCTAGAAGTAAGGATAAAAGTACGCAGAGTGCCACTAGAAGGGACCGATAGTGATAAGGAGAGACGCATACTCCGGCTTCTGCTACAACTGGAGAAGAATCTGACGCACCATTTTCTTCCAAAAGTTCATTGCGATTATCAAATACCTTAAAAAATAACGACGCCGTTAAAAACCTTCCAAACTTAACTTTTATTTTTATGCAAATGATTATTTTTTTCTTATTTGTTATGGTCTATAACACTCGAGGTCGTACTTGATATTAAGTGAAAATGAGACCGTAGACGACGAAGTGTGTTCGTCCAGAATACTTCTGGCTATCACATGGATGAGAGAGTCAGAAGTATTGGTTTTGTATAAGAAATTATAAATTTGTTTTAGTCTATGTTTACTATAATCAGTTTGTTTTTTCATTAAACGTATGTTGTCTACTGATAAACAGTTTTTAAGCATAGAAAACTGATAACGAAATCTGCAAATCTTGTTATTTTGATTATGGTTTGAATTATAGAAATAAAAGCTAGATATTATAGAAAGAAAAACTGAACTCACCTCAATCATTTTTCTAACGTGACTTGGAGTTTCCACCTCATCCTTAAGATATTTGTCGACAGTGGCTTCTTCGAATGATATTTTATAAATTGTTTCTCCATCGTCTCCACTTTTATCTTTCTTACCATCTTCCTCTTTTTTATTAGTTGCTACAGTGTTATTGTTTCTTGTTTCTGCTGTAGAGTTTGCCTCACGTCGGCGACGACCGAAAGACGGTTCCGAACGTCCAGTGTGACTCGGACAGTAAGCCTATAAATTATGTACAGGTTGTATGGATAATCGTAATACATTATTCCCCAAAGATTTTTGGCGCGGCGAAAGTTATCTTTGAAAACTTTCAAAAATAATTAACGATTTAAATATCAATTTTTAGTTTTCCGCTCTAAAGAAAAATGTACAAAATTTGCGAAAAATGTTTTTGTTTTGTCTTTTCTTCTTTTATTTGTTTGCTTAATATTCAAGTTTTAATTATTTCTTTAACTTTCAGCGCAACTGTTAATCGTTTTATTCACATATAGCGATAATTTTATTCTGTGATTATGTTTAACTTGTGTACTATTAATAGTTTATTAGATCACTTTTAATGTCCAAGCTGTGGCTGCCCTAAATAGATTTTTCACTTAAGACTAAATTAATATAATTCGTTATATGTAAATGTACGTATCTAGTATAAAAATCCCTGGCTGTCTATTATTTAATAAATTTTTTGAAATATGCGCTTATAACAGCTAGTAAAATTTCAAAACAATATTGCATAAACAGGCCATTTATATCTTTAGTTTATATTTTGCCAGATAACCTCAGAGGCTCTTAACAGTGTAAACTGACAATTGACGTAGTTTCACTATCGTAAAAATAGCTTGTTTAGTTAATTCAACGTTTATAATTTACTTAAATTCATAAATATACAATTATATTTTATCTACTTGAACAGTTTTTGTCATAAATACTAAGACTATTAATAACTAAATGCTTTTAAAACTAATCTAAAAAATATCTCTGCTATTAATGGAATACGTACTGGTTGACAACCATCTCTACACGTTCTAACAGTAGCTTCAAATACTAAAAAGTTGGACTCTGGAATTTTGAAAGCGTTAAATCTTGCTTCTAACGAATCACCATTACGTCCTTTGTCTAATTCTGGGAAAACGTCAGGATCAACGGGACATCTGGATAAAAAATATAAATATTTAAAATAACTTTTATGAATAACAGTTCTGTTAATGTGAGCAAAATACCAGAATTACGCATGTAAGTTTTATAATTGCTTTCAAATAATTATTGAAGATTGCAATAATTATATACTTCGATCACATACCCAACTCGATCAATTAGTTGCACAGATCTTCCGGAGTAGGGATCTCTTGCGATGACATTAGTTGCAAATATATCAGTAGCGTAATTGTATCCATCTTGTGCTTCTAATCTAAAAGTGAGAGGGTCCCCTACGGCTATAGTCGTAGTAGGCCGACCTTGGTAAAGGATCATCAAACGAACTTTCGAATTAAGTGAACTTTCTTCCGGAAGATATTCAATAGGAATAGGGCTGCCTGATCTGTTGATAGAACCAATAACGACACTATGGTTAGGTTTAAAGTTAAGTTTCATCAATTAATACTTAGACTCTGAATGAACACATTGGCTAACCGTCTACAAATAATAAATTATAGAAACTTTATGGTGTTCGTTGAGAGTCTGTCGTTAGTAGCTGTTAGTGATACAACACAAAACAGCGAGTACATGCTAACGGTAACGAATCCTTAATAAATGATAATAAGAATAAGTTTAATATCGAAAGATTAATAACTTTAATCAAATAAACATGCATACGCAAAAACAAACACAAACAAATAGAAAACATTCAGAAAATAACAGTGTCTATAACGTAAGCATATATATTTTATTAGGCCCGTATTTCCCACAAACATTGGAAATGCAAATAAATCCATTCTAACACAACTAAATACGGAATCACGCAACAACTCGGTTATCAGTTATTATCATGTTAAAAGTCGGTAGTATCTATTTGAAAATATATAAATATACTTAAATCTTTGCGGACAAGAACTTTCGTGTCGAGTAATGTACGTGATACAATAAAATTAATACCTTACTTACACTGCCGGCCAAAAGTTTGAGACCACCTTAAAAAAATTACAATATTAAATAAAACTCTAAAAGTTAGTGCTCTACAAAATATTTATTTACCTTATTAAATAGGGAACTTGTTATGTAACATAAAATTATTTAAAAACTACAATAATTGTTAAAAATTACTGCACTACTATTCATGCACAATTATTGTAGTTTTTAAATTATTTTATGTTACATAACAAGTTCCCTATTCAATAAGGTAAATAAATATTTTGTAGAGCACTAACTTTTGGAGTTTTATTCAATATTGTAATTTTTCAAGGTGGTCTCAAACTTTTGGCCGGCAGTGTACATCCCATAACAAAATTATATTTTTCGATAGCTCATCTACATTTTTAAAACAAAGAAACATAAGATAAAGACTAGATCGTTACAAAGTTACGCCTCTCACTCGGCACTGTTCTTGCTCGAGAAACACCGTAGCAACTAAAAGTCGCCTCTTGACTGCAAATGCTTAAGTTACATATACATACATTTATAAGTATATATTTATATATATATAGGTTTTTGTACCAAATTTCACTTTATTTATTCTTCTTTATTTTACTTTTTTCCCATTTTTTATGACAAAATATTTATTTTTTCAAATAGATACAAGCATAACCTTAAATCAAAATCTCACCCGGCTCCAATGTAGTTTGAAGTTACAACTGCTTCAGCGGGACCCCGAAACAAACATGTTAGATTAAATCTTTTATCATGAGACGTTTGTACGTTGTCGCTAAACTGGACGACCACTATATTAGTCATAGTATCTCCATACTGTAAAAAAAATGTAAAATTTTGTATTTTGTTTCACTTTCCACTTTCTTTGTATTTTGTTACCGAGTTATTATAAAAACCCACTCGTTGTGTGCCACATTCAGGGTATCCGTGAGCTCCAGTTATGCGCAAAACATTTGATACGCCGCCGTTACCACGGAAGAAGCAACGATCATAAAAACCGTAAGTGTACATTCGTCCATAAAATCCTTCAGGAAGACGTAGAGTAAATTCCATACCGTCTTCATTGCAAACTTGTGAAACTGTCAATGATAATTTACCATCAATAAATATTAGTACATCTATTTAAGAAAAGATTACGTAAGTATCGCTCGTAATTATGAAGTATATATTAGTAATAATACTTACGTTAGTGTTTTGCTACAAGCTGGGTAATTATTTACCTTTTCTAATTATACTTACCGTCTAAACAATCATCAGCAATGCGGCCCAAAGCTCTTTCGTAATAATCGTAATCGTTAGCAGTATTATCGAAATGTGCCGGATTTGCTGCATCCAACTCCCGAGTATCACGGTCACTAAGTTCACAATTATCGCGTGATTCGGCACCGTATGCACCCTCCCTAAAATTTTCACATGTATTTGTTTACACCTGCCAATTAAGAAAATTTTGTTGCTTTGTATACATATGTGTAATTTATTACCTGTAATTGAACGACCGACAAATAAAGTCTCTCGCTTCGATACATTCTCTCTGACAGTGTGCTAATGATTGAGCAGTAGTAAAACGACGAACGTAACGTCTTTGCATACGCTGACGTCCAACTTGTCTAAAGCTATCCTCTTCACAACGAGATCCTTGCCATGGTCGACTGCCAATTGGAGGTCTTCCAATAGGGCCTCCAATACCACCTCCTATTAGTCCACCTACTGCGCCTCCAATCACGGGGCCACCAATAGGAACTCCAAGCGGACCAGCTATTGAACCCCCAACCGGTCCACCGACTGGACCTATCGGTCCATCAGTCTCGTAACCTCCATACCCACTTCCTCCTAAATACGTTGAACAATTGTAATTTTTAACACTTTGCTCTCGACGATGTTTTCGGTTGGACTACGCCAGTGCTCTATTAACTCAAACAAATATTATTAAAAGGGCCTTAAGATGTTATGTTAAAAATAATTACTCGATATAGCGTACTGAATCTCATGGCGTCTGAAAGACGCCGCTCAAGCGCAAAAGGTTAAAAATCTAACGTTTATACATGACCATATACTTTACCAATGGGTCTATCAAGTCCCGGTGGAGGATAGACTCCTCGATATCCGCCAGGACGATCTATAGGTCTTCTTACACCGAAAGTGGGTCTTGGCTCAGGGGGATATCTGTAAGAATGTTAACAGTATAAAGATCATGTACGATAGAATATAAAGTGTAATCAATAGCGCTTCTACTCTTGATTTTTTACCTATCCGGTCCTGGGCGAACACCCCTATCCGGATATCGTTCGCCACCAGAGAAATCGGAGCCATAATAACCGCCCCGTCCGTAACCTTAAGAAAAATTATATTAGTAATCATATATTTGGTCATGTTTTAATTCTTTGACACTAAAATATTCTTACCAGGAAATGACGAACCGGTCGGCGGATATTTGTCATATAAATCTGGATATCGATCACCTCCTACAGGAGCAGGGTCTCGATTTACACCTACTGGATATTGACTAAATGGATATCTTCCCCAGTCATTTGCGCCGGAGAAACGTTCCTGATCGTATCGGTCAGGATAACGGTTGTCAAACCATGGAGAACGGTTAGGGTATCTTCCACTTCCACGAACGGGATATCTGTCAGTAGGATACCGCTCGTCAGGGTATCTATTAGGATAAACGTCGATAGGATATTTACTTATAGGATATCTTTCTGCGCCGGGATATCTACCGATGTCATTCGATTGGTAATCATATAATGGATACCGTCCACTGTCAATTGAGTAGCGATCTCCGCCAGGATATCTCTCCGGTACGGGATATCTGTCTGGTACTGGATATCTGTCAATAGCCGGTGGATATCTATTTACTCCCGGAGGATACCTATCGGACGGGAACGTATCAGGGCCAACACCAGGTGGGTATCTGTCATCGGGATACCTATCTGTTGGTGGGTACCGGTCTCCTGAAGGATATCTGTCGGGACCAGCCGGGTACCGGTCGTCAGGCGGTGGATACCGGTCCGGTTTCCGATCGTATCGGTCATCGTCCGTTGAATATCGGTCCTCATCAGGATAGCGGTCAACGCCGGGCGGATATCTGTCCCGATCCCCGCCGCCGTTACTACCTTTAATAGTCAAAGAATTTTATTTTAAATCCAAAAGAAGTATTGAAAAGTGATTTTTTTTAGATAATGCATGACTACTACTTGTCCACTTTAGATATTGTAATATACAATACTTTAAAAGACATCTCTACCGAAGAAATTGCAATGAATACAATACAATAAATACAACCATGCACTAGTAGTGTTTTGTAAACAAACTCATGCACATATTTACATATCATAATCAAACCATACTTAATATAATTTATAAATGTAACAATAAAAATTTCTTGTATATTTAAGACTCATTATTTTTTACGTAATTCTCATAACTACACCATTTTAATATCAACGAACTAGCTAATATAAATACAATATTTCCCGTGGAAAATACTAAAGCTTTTTCATTCCCATAAACGCCTCACATCGTATATCCCTTATAACCATGCATCAAACCTGTGTTGGACCCCGGTCTTCCCCAGGAAGATTGAGAGCCAGTTCCGGTGCTTCCAGCTTCGTTTTCACCACTTAGAACCTGATCTAAATCCCCAAAATGTTATGTATGGTTTATTTACTTGACCCATCTTTATGTAAGTGTAAAAATTTTCAAAAAATTGGTTCATAAATATGATTGATGAAGGCGATAAGTTGAAATTAAATAATTCTTTCAATAATTATCACTGTACAAATTATTATTCAACATTAACACATGCAGGATACCAGCTTCATATTACATAAAATATTTTCCTATGTATGCAAGTGATATGTAAAGAAAATTCAATGCATTCATGTTTACTTGTGGTAATTACGGTCATTTAGTTCTGAAGTGTCTTCATTATAGACACACTTCTGATAATCACTTTGCAAATTATTGAAACACGAATAATACACTTACATTAAAATGTGTATTTATCTACATCTATGTTCAAATGTGTTTTGTACTGTTACTTAACCTAAATTTAGTACAGTTAAACATGAATGAAGAAATTTAAAATAATTCATAATATATTCTTAACGTGACTTTTTATAGTATCAGAAATTAATCCAAAATTAATCTTTTAAACATAGACAGAGTAAATATTAAAATAAATAATTAATAAATAAAGTAGGTATATGTTCTAGTAATTGTGCGATAAATTAAAATAAAAAATCTAAACTGTTAATGTCATTACTGCAACAAGAATAGTCAATTCTCAAGATAAACTTTTTGACCAAACTTGTAACAATTGACATACAGAACACTGCGAAACTGAAGGCAAAGATATTTAAAAGTATACGCGCGGGAATGCAATGACGTTTAGAGAATACTATTTTTACGTAATGGTGGCGGTTACGGAACTTATATTTAAAAAAAATACAAATTTTTATAAAAATATTTGCAAAAAATGGGGATGGTCAAACTCTAACTTTGGAATTAGCATGTGAATCGCTTTAAATATTTTCCTGTCCACGGGATTTTTGCGAAAATGTTTTTACTTTATAATAGCTACTTTAATAATAGTCAATTTACAATTATAATGAAAACTAATATTTTAACATATTATATAAATTTATTTATAATTTTAACATATGCTTATGCACGTAAGATATAAGGCACTGAAAACTAATGAAATATTTTATAAATAAAATAAAATTGTTGATTTATAGTTTATATTTACTCACGCATAAGGTTTTCGTAGTAATCAAAATCTGGGTCATACAACAGTCGCATCCCATCCTTCTGATTGTATCGGCTCAGACGACAAGTCCTTGCACGATCGCTGTACACGGCGGACCTTAACGAAAACATATGTGCCACACATTATCGTTCATTGACCCTTACAAAGACAAACATGTGTTAGTGTTGTTTCGTTTCGAATCATTAAATATTTCATAACAACTGATTACAATATAGGATTATTACGGCTTTCTTTTTTCAAAACAATTTGTCGAAATAAAGAGAACTTCATTGTTAATGTACTTTAAATTTTAAAAGTGTGAAGATATCTGTAGTTGCAATAATAATGCAGATGGTTTTTACCATACGTCCAGTCTTGATAAAAATTGCTACGATATCTTTACTGTTTTTGTTTCATTAATAATTAAATGGTTTATTAGTTTTCCTTTCGTGTGCAGAATTTTTTGTATCTATTGACTTTATATGCATACGCTATGATTAATCTAAAGTTTCTACTAATCCTTATCGTCAATTCTTTTATAGGTCAGGATAAGATAAAATTAATATTAAGAAAAATAATGGATAATCTTTACATTATAGTGTAATATACAGGAAAGTTTATAGTTTAAAACTGTTACGTTTATAACAAACATTTCGCCTAATCAGATTATAGTAATTTTTATTAGCGGTAAAAGAAGTTCTTGTGTTGAAGATTTTCTATCTAAATCACTCATAAATTTCTATGTACTCTATATATGTATTGTTTCGTAGTCAAATCCAGCTTTTGCAAACATTTTTCTCTCCTCTGTCTAATGCATGTTTTCTTTTTACATTTCATGAAACAGTAATGTATTAATAGTTCATGCTAATAATATTTGCATACAATATTTTAGTAGAATTCAACAGTGAAAGGCACTATATCTTGCCTACTTGATTATTTAGCATTAGATATAGAAGTACCTGCATTGAAAACTTGTCTGCCTCAGACATTCGTCCAGGCACTCACTTAGGGAACGGCCTGTGATTTCCGAGTGGAACTCCCCGGTGATCCTGCTGTTCCTGTATCTCTGGAACGCAGTGTCGGGCCTCCTTCCGGGAGAGAACAGGTGCGAAGTGACGCTGTTGTCCGGGTACTCCGTGCCACGAGCTGTCACCCGATGAGAGACTAAGCGTAATTGCGAGAGAAATCCTTATTGTGATTTCAGTTTAAATTTGTCCAATTATTTTTTCATTATAGTTTTACTTACTCCTATTAGTTTTTCTTAGATGTTAATGGATATTTTAAAATTGTAGATTATTCTAATTTTTCAACGTAAAAAATATATCAAATATGATAGTGATCGTACTGTCATTCCATCCGCAAAACCTACCACTTTAAACAATAGTGTAAACTAAAATTAATAAATCATAATTGAAAGTAAGTGAAATATCATTTATATGTATATTTAAGTGTTCTGGTTGCCCTATAGACACGCCACTTATAAGGTTTTCTTTCATTAATAAGCTTTTGAAGACCACTAATTCATTTGTTTCAGTGCTTTTTGCACGCAGAAAATTGAAAACAAACTTAAATAGACATACTAAGAGTTACTTACGATTGTCTAAGCACACAAGATCGTAGAAGTGGTGCGTCGGTGATGCGCTCACAGTTACGTCATCTTTTTGGGAAACTGAATCCTCTTCAGAGAGGACACATTGACGAGTCATTGCATCGTGTTCGATGGATCGACAGAAATATCTGGCAAAAACCATAAATTAACGCTTAAATTATATCAAATTTTCTCTAAAGCTTTACTACTATTTGTAACGATGTTAATATCTACATATCTCTAACAGCATTGCATGAATGTGAAATTCTTAAAATTCTAGTCAAAATTAAAAAAAATCTTACTTTTCTGCACGCACGCACATTGACTGGCATTCGTCTAGAGTCATATTTGAGAAGACATCAGCTTCGAATGGTCCTCCGAGGCGTTTGTTTTCTTCTTTAATAAATACAGCTAAACCGTCACAGCGTCTTTCCGCTAAAAAATAAATTATTGATCTCTTAATTTTTTAATGTAACAAATTTATAGAAGAAACGACTGAAAAATATTACAATTCGAAGCAAACTTTAACTATGTAAGAAATGACGTTTTTTGTGGTTTAAAAATGTGCATGATTACCATTCAGGCAAGTGTTTTCGAGATAGTCCGCATTATGATCGTCTTCCAGTAGTTCCGGGTGTGTTCTTCTAGTAAATCTACTGAGAGAACAAGTCCTTAAAGCAGAATCGTAGGTTGCAGAACGACAAACGAAGCTGAATTCGCCTAAACATTTGTCCTCGCATTCTGTACGGTTGGCAACCATAATCTCTTTAAGGTCCGAGGGTGGTAGCTTTAAACGTTTTCGGGAGTGGCGCTCGAAAACGTAACGACGCGATGGACACTCGCGTTCTGGACGGTTTGCTGTAACGATTGATTATTAACCATACATACATATATACATGGCATGAGGAAAGCGACCGCATATAGTGGAAAGCATTGGGGAAGGCTTATGTCCAGCAGTGGACTAACACAGGCTGATGATGATGATGACGATGACCTTGGGTACTCATTAGGAGACAATCAAGGTTATAAGACTCAATGCCAAAAGCAGTTTGGTGGATGTTGCATTTACAAAAGCTGTAGTTATGGAACGTATCGATTTTTTCTTTTCATTAGGCTATCACTTGATCTCGATTTCACTTATTGTTAAGTGAAAATAGGGCTGTCGATAATGAAATGTGAGCACAGAATAATTCTGGCTTTCACATGTACGACTGCCGGAGCACAGAAATGCTGTTATTGCAGCAGGTTGACTTTCTGGATGATAGCTAGACTGGCGGGCGCGTTAAACCTTACAACTATTCAAATTCCACTACTCTTGTGGCCCGGGAATCGAACCCAGTATATCCGCATCACAAGGCAAGCAGTAAAACACTGCACCACGGAGGCAGTCAAAAAACCAAAGAGTTTTCATTTAATGTAAATTAAAAACACTTACATGTAAGACAAATTTCATTGAAATGTACGCTGTTGGGCACAATCATGAGGGTGCCTATGCCCTCGGGAGCAGCTTGCTCTCTTGTAAGGTAGCAAGTTGATTCCTCATACTCCGGTTCAGGGCTGAAAGCGGCTATCCTTGCACCAGGTTGAAAATCGATGGAGTTACATGTACGGACTAGACTATTCCCTGAACGATCACGAAGGCATAGATCTTGACATTTTTCTAACACACGAAAAGGGGGCGCAGTTTCTCGTACCTATAATAAATATAAATTCTTTTATTTAATCAGTTTATGGAAGAATATTATTGGCGTTACATCTCTTCACTCAAATTTGTTGTTTAAAATTTCAATTGATTTAAGTACTTTAAAAAAATTGTGTTTGATATCCGTTGTATAATGTAGATGACGATAGTTCTGTAATGATTTTCTATTAATAATTTTTTTTTGTGTATTTGGGTTTGTGCTTTTTCAAAACGAACTGAGAAAATGATTGAGTCGTCAATAAATATACGAAACATTACATAAAATTCTGTTTTCCTCTTCATAAAATTATATGAATATTTTTTTACTAATGATAACAAAACTAACGTATACGCACCACATCGTCGTCGAACCCGTGCAACTGTTGATTAGGTAAACGTTCGTACATCACTCTACCCATTCCCTGGTTACATGTCGTTTGTGCTAGAACAGACCGAAGAATAGCTTATAGAAGATAACAAAGTAAATTAATATAATGAAAAACATATTATTATTCAGTTCATCTTGAAATAAGTCAGACAGAGAAAGTTGGTGAAAGCGTTATTCAACGATTGGACGTTTGCAACTTTCATGCTTGACCACTAGTAACTTTTAATAATCTACACTTATATATTTATATTAAAAAAAAAATAAAAGAGTAATATCCTGACAGATTTTATTTAAATTATTATGAACACTTCCAATGGAATTAATTTTCATGCAAAAAAATTAATATCAGTTCGACAATGTTGCAAACACAATGATTCACGCTTTTTTGTAGTATACCACAACAATAAAAAAACTTGTTAAACCATCAATACGCTGCACAAATTACAGAACTGCATATATTCTTCATCCATATATTTTTTAATAACTAACGTGCCTATTAATGGCTGCTATAACTAATCTAATTATAGCTGTTGATCGTGTTCCTCATAATTCAATAATATTTACTTATCCTTCAAGGTTGATGTTTGTTGTTATCGGACTTTTACATGTATAACGAACTTTTATATTGTACATAGATTATAGGAAACATATGTAAAACAGAATACGTTTTGACTTAGTTTTTCATGTAGATTTTTTTATAACTTAATAAATATTTAGAAAAATAAAATGATAACCTAATTTAAGATAAATTATAATGTATTAAGGGGTTATTAAAATTAATTTACACTGCTTAATAGTAGTACATATTGTTTGATTTAAGAATTTTTAGAATTGTTTAACAACCTTTTCTGATGCGTATAATTATTAAATAAAATTGAATTGCTTCAAGTCTCTTTCTTATTCAGTTACAAGTACATAGTTTCTATAGAATGTCATTTAAAGTGACTATTATCCAACAGTTTGAGGTACTATTAAGAAAATTTGTCTAACGTAAAAATATTAGGATTATTTTGTATTAATAAGAGATTTTTCATAACAATTTACAGTCAAGCCCAATTATACGCATATGTATATACAAACTAATAAACAAACTAATAAGTTCGTTAAGACTGTCAGACGCAAAGCTATTTTCCTTATAGATAAAGAAACAGAGTGATAACAACGCTTCCAAATTAAATGTATTCTTGTTTAATAAGTACCATTAGCCATTGTGAGCATAGTAAGAGCAGTGAAAGCGTGCATGACGCCCGCTCCCCGCGGCTTCATCTTCAAAATTTGTTATAACTGCTCCCAGCAACTTGTCACTGACCTCTCATGTGGCTCCCTAAAACACGAATGTTAATTTACAATACATTAAAACTGCAAATGTTCTATTGTACGTACGAAGTGAGTGCGGTAAATAATGGACATTCAAGTCATAATTGAATAAAATTACAAGAAAGTTAACATTAGGCTTTACCAATTAAATGTTACGTTATTACTATTGTTGTTTATATAATTAATGTAAGTGTATATTAATGAAATAGTGTTTTAAAAGTGCATATGATAGAAACCTGAATCTTTTAAAACTACAAAGTAGTACTGATAGTAATTAATCGGTTTCATAATTTGAAGTAGATACAGTTGTGTCCATATATACAAAATATTTTCTTTAAACCTAATAATACCTCTGTTCAAGAATGTATGTTAAAAAATATGGAGCATTTGTCCTTTACATTCGTGATAATTTGTAGGGCTTTATATTTTTAGTAACTATGCAAAGTTGCTATTAACATAAGTTATATTAATTCGAACGTGATAAGATGTGATTAGCGATAAGTGCTTGATTACTTGATTAAATATTATGTTACTATTTGGTTCATTTCTCTACAATAAAACGAAGATGCTAGCGGTGCGCTAACCTGGTAGTAAGTGATAATCAAACTCATAACTAGGTGATGCAACTTTGTTTATTATCATCGTCATCATCCGCATTCTGCAGTCCACAATTGGGCTGCATTCGTGTATGCAATAGCATAACCCTCCTCGCGGTGAGACATTAGGAGGTATACAAAATAATTGAACCTACACGAACGATCAGAAATCTTCAACGCCACGCCTTCACACGCTGCATTTCGTATTATCAGATATGCAATCTATTGAGATGACCTGCTGTTTGGCTTAATTTTTAGCTATTACATTAAAGACATTAAACAAACGATACATGTTGACATTTTCCCCTGTTTTAAATCTTTAGCCGTCTTCAGTGTCGGACACTGTTGACTCCCATGATGTTTCGAGTGTGAACTAATAGATATTTAATTGAATTATAGTACTTTTTCTTGAAATTAATAACTCTTAGTAAGTTGGAAGCCATAATTTTTTTTTGTTGTATATTAATAAAATTTTTCAAAAAATCACATTTCTTGAATAACAGATTAAAGTATTTTTTAATGATGATATTTTTTTCATTATTTCGTGATATACAATTATCATTTATTCAATGAATTATAGCTAAGTAAATGTGGCGGTCAGATTTGTCCGTTTGTTGACATCGATACTTATAAGTAGCTCTAAGATGACGTGACCACATGCCGTGAACACAGTAGTAAATAAAATTGTACTAAATATGTTGTTTCAATGAATTAGTAAGAATGATAACAATATGACATCGTAGGTTACATGACAAAACGAAATATATATTTATAATAGAATTACGTAACAATTGTAATAATTATAAAACAAAACAGGCAAGATAATCCTCAAATAGTACCCTAAAATAAACTGACGTTTCAAATGTAACGGCAGATTAATAGTGAATATGTTCGAGTGGTTCATTTAACATTCTAGAAACGAAGGAAATAGTCCCTGATAACGTCCACGTTCTGTTCCGCATTTTATATAGGTAATAGAGATATCAAATTAAATTTTGTTATATTCACCAGTTAGTGCGATAATTTTAAAATGTAGCTGAGTGCACAATAAAAATCAAGTAATTACAAGTTTACACGTTAAATACAGACTAAAAAATCTTGTTATAAATTTTACGAAATATAAATTATACTATTTGTCATTATGGACCCTGAATTTACACATCGAAAGTTTCGTAGTCAAGAGTTGAATTATCGTGTATACACGTCGAACGCAATTAAATGTTGGAAAGACGAAAAGAATAAAAAAAAATTATGAAAATAATTGTAGTTGGGTCATTTACAATTGATAAAATTAGGATGTTATAAAATGTGTAAAATTAATCTTTTCTATTTTCCCACCCTTACAGTTTTATTTTTTTTATTTTCACTGTATTCACTTTTTGATTTTTGATATTCAAACCAAAATAACAAATAACACAAACTTTCCATTGCAATTAGCAGGATTTTTGGAATTACTTAAGATAGATTTTTTTTGAAAGAGAACTCATAGAGTTTGATCTAATAACCGACTTCCAGGTTGTCATTTCTTCTTTTGGACCAGATCATTTGGAATTTGATTACTGGATTTACTTCTAAGTTCTTGTTCAAATAATGAAACTCTCAGACTAAACGTGTATATTTAAAAAAAATATCGTGTGAATTTAAAAAACTTGATGATTTCGGTTAAAAATTAAGATAATTATGGTTAGCTGTATAATGTACTCTCCAGTATCTATTTATGTAACCAATTGTTAATCGCTATTCTTCTTTGTCTATATTATCTCGGCACTATTTTTAGTTTAGAAGAAGACTATTGAAGAACATGTCTGTCTGAAGGACATGTCTGTTAATCAAATGGTCATTGATTTCTAGGAATAATAATAGCTTAACATTTTAATGTTAATAATTAAAACGATAAATACATCAATGTTTTTAAAGCTTGTGTTATAATTGATACTGATTGACAAAATAATACTAAATGCATAACGCTACACTATTAAATGTCGACGTTAGCCATAGTGATGATATCAGTTATAATGGCAAAGAGAGCAGCGTTGCACCGTAACTATAATTCATTTTCCATCCGTAATTGGCCTATCGTGTGCGCACAAACAAAACCTTGCTTCAACTTTGTATATAATTGCAAATTCCGATAACTATGTAAATCGTAACAATAAAATTTACTGTTGAACTATTGATAGCAGACACCACTGGTGTGTATTCAAAGCCGTCATGTTCTACCGTTATCGTTCATAGACGCGTGAAATTGGGGCGGTCACCGTGAGTTTAACATACGTACTGAATCTGTCATAAAGCTAACAGGAGAATGGAATCGATCATTAAAGATTTATTTTTAATTTTAACGATTTATCATTAATAGCTTTCACTCCTTTATAGCAACATTTTTGCTAAACTTTTTACTAGAAAAGTTTTTACAGATGACTGTAAATTAATAGTAACCTCTATTTTATTAAAATAAAATAACATATGGAAAAATATTGTATCTTATATTAAAGTTTAAGTAGACTTGTTATAATAATGTGGTATGTGTATATCACCATGTATGTATGATAATATATCTCGATGACGAAGATGCTAGTAACAACTTAAATCATATTGATTTTAATTTGTTTCAACCCTATTCCCAAATCTACATGACAAAACAGTTCAAAGCCTCGAACTATGAAAATTTCGGGTTTTCCGAAAAAAATCGTATCGAACAAAAGCGGACGTTGATGTCCGGTCTTTTGTGTCCAACCAATGTCCTCGTATGAACCACTCTTTTTAATGACGCACCTCCTAAATTTTATACTGTTATCTATGGCATGAAATCGTTTCTCGTACAAACACAAATCAATTAAACATTGATTTTATTTTATGTTGTTTTATATTTTTAAATTCCAATTATAATTTCGTTGCTTTCCTACGTACATAATAATATTTTCTGGGTAGTACTTTTCTGCTACACAATCGTATATGACACTAAGTAGTGATAGAAATCAATATGTGCTACAGATTGAATTGTACAACTATTTCACAAGAAATAGTAATTCTCATAAGTAACATTTAATTCAATAATAAATTCAAAATTAAAATATACATTTCACTTCAGTTTTTGCATGTAAAAACAAAAAGTTGACTCAAAACAGAAAGTAGAAGTAGAATAGTAGAAAAGTAGACGATAATTTCAACCATCGGAGATAACTAGGTCTTGGCGCAAGGATTAAATAATTTCAAATTTTACATTTCTGTTGTAAATACTGTGCCGTCTCCTAATTGTAAATGCGTTTAGGAAACATTACTAAGAAGAGACGATAAGGTAATAATAAGCAAGAAAGAATAAAAACAAAGTACATTATTAATTAGAAAGATTAGAGTTATGGTAGCTCTAAGCACTTGCTTTGATAATAAGCGATTGGGGCAAATTGTGGTGGTTAAACACACCACATTTTTAAACCTTCCTTGTTAAGAACAAGAGCACTTTTATCATAAAGTTTCTAGATCTTATTTTGGTGTTTTCTATCCGTCATCGGTTAAGGCAAGACTGTTATTCTATTTGATATGTCATTTTTATTGATTACCGTACTGAATCACAAAGAGAACTCACTG
>DWQX01001811.1:0-25223 GCA_018245475.1 Pharmacophagus antenor | reverse complement strand
TATATATATATATATACAATATTTGTTCAATTATGATTGATATCATTGTAGTTAAGGATTTGATTATTTATTATTACAAAGATATATTGAATCTTGATCTGTACACAAACAAAAGTGACCATCGATTTTCTGAGTCAGACACTTTTAACGAGTCGTCGAAAATTGGCAGTGGAATATTGAACTAAGTGGAGCGCGGCAAGCGCGAACGAGCGCTGCCTCGTCTCGTTAATATGATTTACCCGGTGCCGCTGCGTCACCTCGACTACTGCTGCTCCTGACGTTTTAACCAAATTAATATACCGGTGTGCCCGCGCACTTGTTTCAACTACTAGTTTGCTTGCACTGAAAGTAAGTAAATTTTCTTTTTTATGCACAATAATTTGTATATAAGGCGAATTTACTGCCAAATAGCATAGTCTACCGATCTACCTTTGGGTTGATAAATTTATAAATAAAATCATATTATTCTTTCAAAATTTAAAACAAGAAAATTAATAAAACAATATTACTACTTAAAATTAAAACTAGGTGTGTGATAATTTTTTTTCTTATACTCAAATTTTATATATTTTTTTTAATTTTACTTATAAAAACATTTAGTTTTAATGTTTTATTCTCATGTTGTACTTTTTTGTGTTACAAACTAAAATGACATTTAAATTTTTACTAATTATATTTTAATTTGTGTGTATTTCATTTAAATAAAAGATTTGATGAACTAACATAAAAATACAAATGTGAAATAAAAAAAAATCAATAATAATCAATCCTCATAAAGTATGTGAATAGCTATTACAACGCGATGTGGCTACGAGGTGCCGCAGAAGATGTGTAGCGGGCAGAGGGTGGTGGTGGTCCAGTCTTGAAGATATTCGCAGGGTGTTTACCCCACCCTACAAGCCACCCCCGCGCCCTCCGCCGGCGACTTGCTTATTCTATCAAGCGTGGTTACACACACGTGCGCAGCTTACGTACGTAACTCACACACAGGCGAGGCATTATACAGCCGGCCACCACTCCACTATGTCAATACAATACGCTCTCTTCAGCTGGACTTAGATTATTTAGAAAGCACTTGTAACGTTCATATAAGAAGCGCCGCGGAAGACGTATACGACGTCACAATGGCCGGGACGTGTCGGCCGGAGCTAAAGCGGGATACGCTAAAAAAGATTACGATCCTAAAATAACAGCGTCCAGTCGTATAAACACATTACATTCATTGTATTAATAAATAGACTGCGCGGTGTAACATTTCAATTGCTTTAATTTCAATATATAAAATATTTTCATAAATATTTTATTAATTTAAAATTAATATTCGCGATTGTCTTAGTATGTTTGTTTTTGAAATACAATATTCGGTAAAATAGTTATTAAATGATCAGACCATGTTACATCTTTGAACAAGGTCAATATCAGCATTTCTGAGAGTAAAGGCGTGAGAGTACGCCCTTAGACGCGGAGTATCCGCTACGAGGCTACAACGTAGCACTCGAAGCTTCTACGCTAGTAGCATTACCATGTATACAAAAATTCTAATTTGAATATGTAGGAATGATAAAATTAATAAAAATGCAATAGTTACTGCATAATTTTTTTTTAACATAATGTCGATCATTATTGCACACACTAAAAATTACCCGCTTTGTATAATTTGTCCACGTACTTAAAAACTTACTTTTAGATTTAATGATTTGACAAAAATAATTTTCTAACTCCGTCGTATAGTTTCAGCAATAAGCGCGTTTTATTATAATGGTATACACAATTTTAATTTATTATTTTAATGTACACGAAAAGCTCATATTACATCATCTAATTTTCCTTTTAATTATTGTGATACCGTTAACGGGGAAAGCTGAGAGAATGTGTGCATATGTTTGTGTATTGTGCACCTTAGTTGTGTGTGTGCAGAGACACAGGCTCATGTGTGGGTACTTTCATAAATCTGTCGGGAGATATATGAGAGCGCAATTTCCGGTATCCGGCCATTAGCGCCGAGCTTTTATAAGCTTAAAGCTTAGGTTAAAGATTTTCTGGGTAGTTTAATGCGAATCTTGTAATAGATACGATAAATTGTGTATAAAGTATGTGATTGCTTATTAGGTCTCTGAGCGGGACCTCTTAATGTGTGTAAGTTGGCTTAATGACTGTTTGCGCTTCTTTAAATGATGGGTATTATTGCCTATAAAACTAACATACATCGGTTTACTAAACTAATATTCTTTCATTACAATTATTGTTAAAAACGATTTTGCATAAATGTTTATTATTAGAAACTAATTATGAAGTTAAAAGGAATAACGTAATAATTCCTTCGCAATTGTATAAAAAAAATCATCTTTGTTTACTAATATATAAAATAAATCATTCATTTACAATAACAAGAAATCAGGTATACAAATGTACGTTAGGTATATTGATGATGAAAATTATAAAGCGTATATTATTTTTTAGTCGTGTGATTTAATGTTAGACTGTAGGGATTGTAATCTACGTGTTTATTCTTATATCAAAAGTGGAATTAGCGACATTTGTTCCAGTTGTCAGTTGGAGTGCAGTAGTGACGGAGCAGTCACTTGCTTGCAGCTGCAACGTCCCGCTGCTCATTGTCACGGCCTTCTCAATAATGCAACAATACAAATCCATTGTTCCCTCGTTCCACACCTGACATGTTAAAATTAAAAAGCTTTACAGTTTATAGTACGATGATATATTATAGTTTTTCATAATCATTTACTTAATCGTGTTTAAGAGTTACAAAACGTGTACAGTTATGCTAACGAGAATGAAAACTTGGATTAAACATTACAAAGAAATAATATGGAAATATTTTAGAATATTTCAAGTGTCTTTTTTTCCAATTAAGGCAACAATCTTTATAAATCAATTTCCCCTGAATTGAATGTCAATAAGTAGGGAAGGTTGTTAAACGACGCGCTGTAAAATAAAACTTTCCGGAGGGCGGAAAGTTCCGAATAAAAAGGAATATTTACATTAATTCTCTTCATTATGTTTTGAAGAATAATCATGGGCAGCGTTTCCTATCCGCCTTTCCCGATGGACTTTTTTATTTGAATATTTTTTGCAGTCGTTCGAGTTCGTCTCTGTGTAACAAAAGGAAGTTTTTATTAGCATCTTAATGATTTTACGGCGAGTCCCTAGTTACAACGGCCTTTATGTCGTCAGATTTTCTTAAGCATTTTTGTCGACTTTTTTGCATCTTACATTATTAAAGTTTTCATTCCGTCGCTTAATGAAGCTCATTTCTTCTGTTCGTCCGAGCCTTGATTGCCTTTGTTTTGCATAAATGCAAGATTTCTATAGGTTCCTTCTTGAATAACGAGTAATTTCAAAGACTAGAAATTTTTTATTTCGAATAAGGCAATTAATCGATACTTTATATATTGAGTTCTTGGGTGAATTTTATCGTGCTAGAGTACTCTTTGTTCAAATGTTGCTACGTATTGTTAAAGTTTACCAGAGGAGTAGAATAGAATATAATCCGTGATGTTTCTTTTCAAACAATGCTGCTTTTCTATTAGTCGGCGATAGATGGTCGAATATAATTGTATAAATACTTATAATGATAATTAAGATATTTAATATTAATTTGAATGATGTTATGTAAACGCCAAACTATATCTCGTTAGTTGCTCGCAATCTCCTCGCCCATTACTTTGGTGGGCTTGTCTTACGCACCACAAAATAATAATCGTCCGGAAAATCGTGGACGCTGTATGTAATGTTATGAGAGGAAGGGCCGTCGTTTTTCTCGAGTCGCAATCGCGTCCGAGGTCTTGCTTTCTTTTTAATTTCCCTGCGGCCTCCTAATGAGATCCCTGCGGCGGCACCGCGCCGTTATCTATGATATTCTTGAGGTTGATGTTTATTGTGCGTGTCACTGATGACTTCCGTTTTTATTATCCTCTCGAACACAATTCAGCGGTCGCCCAAATGAGCTCTTCTCATTTGCTTCGCTCTCTTTATTTCTCTTGGCGGCAGTTTGTCTTTTGTCAGACTTAATTTCTTTTAATTTTATTACAATGACTCGGAACTACTCGTTTTTTTAAATGCTTTTTTAAATAAATGTAATCGATGTTACTATCAAACATAGTTATACTCCTAGTAAATTTAGGATCTATTGATATAATACTTTCCCTTTGTTATAAAAACTCGTACGCCTTTGCAACAAATCAGTCGGCTCCGCCTCCATTTATCTATTAAAATGAGAGATTATTGTCGGCTCAAACGCTTCACCCAATAGTCCGGTGTTATTTTCACTGGATTGTCCAATATTGTCACAATCTCTATGGAAGGGCAATTAGAGACGTGTTGCGCGTGGCAGGCACGTGGCGTGCAGCCTCGTTGTGACGCGACAGTCGCTGTGGAGCCGTATCGCGCGGTGACGCGCGGCCGCACGCGTCCTGCCTACCCTCATTACGAACCAATGTTTATACTACGCACAATACCGGCTTACGATCGGTTACAGTTGTATTTTATTGCTAACATTCACAATAATCAAAATTTTTACGGGATGCTCTATCTTTAATATGTTGTAGTTTTTCAGAATACACCAAAGCCAATAGGAGGAGTTCGTTTAAGTAAATAAATCGATTTGCAACAAGAGAAATTTACGTGTCAAATAATCCCCCATCAAGGAATTCACTTCATTTAAATATCGCATTTTTCTCGAAGATTATACCTTAAGACAGCTATAAAAGAAAACAGGAGTCTCGCCCTTCGATAATGCGACAGCCGTGAGGAATTTTTATTTCATTCAAATCTCTCCTGACATAGGTATATTTTTGCAAGATCGCCTCGGGATTTTAATACCCGTTTTTATTTAAATTCGTTTAGGCGGTGCGGGTGACTGCGCCCCTAGACATTTATCGCGAGGGCGTGATTGTATTTATAAGTAGGATGGTTTTCTTTGCTTATAATAATTTCTAGAAGAGCACGGTTGAAATAAATAAATGGTTTGTGCAGTTTTTATTTTGGAATTCAAGAGAAACTAATTGTACAGTTATTGCAGTATATTAATAAAAGTAATATAAATAAAAAGTTACTCTAGTTCTTTAGGTAAAAGGTTTAGGTAAAAAGTTAACATAATTGATGTTATTAGCTTTATAAATAAATGAAGTTTGAACAACTGCGTGAATGGAAATTTTTTAAATGAAGTTCAAAAATCAGGTATTATAATTTAAGAATTGTTTATTGCCTCTTTAAAAATCTTTCCCGGTGAGATTGTATTAGCGATAAGTAAAATGTTGTGTTACTAAGTTATTTTTGCGCCGCATATATTTATTTTTCTAAAAAATCATTACATTATAGTATAAATTGATATATCAATTGAATCTTACAGCTTAAAAAGATTTCATTTACTCATCACTATACTTTGTAAAACTTGGAACGTTATTTTAGACGACTGACATATCTTTAGGGTCCATGTCGTCATCACTCACTTAGTATAATGTTTCATGTTTAACTTTCACAATTCTTTATAAGCGTGTTGCAAGTTCCACGCCTAAATGTGGTGATCATTCCTTGTTAGTAGGACACATTTACTATTTATTTGACCGTTTGCATTTTCGAATATTTCATTAGAAACTTTTAGATATTTGTTTTTATATTTTAGAGAAAATCAATCTGAATAAGAAACTTCTTATTTTTTTTAAATGTGCATTATTACACAAAATAATATATTTTCAAGGTGGTCAATCTGTACCGTACCTATAACTATTAGTGGTGTAGTGACATGAAATCATGAAATATGAATAACAAAATAAATTTATATATTTACTATATTTGATTACCTTAACGTGAAAATAGATTGCCTTTTTTAATCTACTGCGTATGGGACATAAAAGCCACCTAGTTAAAAATATCACAATACAATTAATACTACCGACAAATTTTTCCTTGCATTTGTTTCCATCGTACACCATCTTTTCGTATGAGGCGAGTTCCCTGTTAATATATGTGCCCGGAATACCGTGGTCATATATTACGCCGACCTCAGCCGGCCGGACATAACAATCCTCGATTTGCTATAATATCGGGTTATGTGTCTTTTTCGGGTGGGCGAGGTAAGCACAGGAGTAAGGGAGACAGTGTTGGAGTTTGCGGTGTCTGGGCGGGCGGGGGTAGAGTATACGTGCCGCGTATAATAAGCATTTCATGCACGGGGTGCGGGCGCGGGGCCTGGAGGTTATGTAGGTACCATTTTCCGTAAGTCGTGTACCTAACCGGACCGTACATTATGAGTCGAGGGTCAAAGTGTCTCCTACTCTGTCCCTGTCGCTCGTACGACTGGACGAGTATAATTTCGCTTGATATATCGTAGACGCCTGCTTCGCTGTGATAGAGCTCTATGAGGTACATTTACATACAAATAAATTGCTGAATAATTTAGTGCTTTCTTTCATTTTAGCGTATTGATTAATACATTTCCACGTTAATTAATAATTTTGTTAATATCTTTGTGTAAACAACTACTAAATTACATGCTGTATCGATAGTGGTCCGTGAATTCAACTTCTATCTATGGGATTTATGCTCGAGGAGGCCGTAAAACGGAACAATAAAAACCCAAAACAGTAATAAATTTCCAGCAATAGACGAAAAGGTTCGAGCGAGCCTTATCAATTTCCGCCAGGCATGGGATTCGATTCCAAAACAAACTTATGTCAAAATCTTCTACTTCAATAAATAACACGTTTTACTCGAGAAAAGCATTTAACCTTATCAAATACGAGTTTGTGGTATGTAAACAGGTAAAGAGAAGACTGTGTTTACAAGCAATCAACACTTAGTGGACAATCGTAGAGGGTCACACGTAGGTAAAACAAATAGAGGACTAGTCCACTGCGCCTCCTTCGGGGGAGGGTCTTCTTAAAGTACAGGGAAATGTCTGTTGTGGACCGCAAGGTGATCTTTATGAATTAATAATGTCTTCTAATTGAAAACGAATTAAAGTTTTAGTTGTAGCTTCTCGGTACCAATTTCATGTACGTACATTTATTTGTTAAACTGCATTAATTCAAAGAACGACATTAAAAGCGTCGTGTACTTAATAATTCGTGTACTACTGTCCGGAGCACTCATGGTAACGATTCATTATTGTTACAGTCCCGCCTCTGCGGAGATACACGATACATCCCACTGATTGACCCCGCATTAAAATTACACAAATAGATAGAGAAAATGGAAAACACTCACAGAGCTACGAGCTTTCTTTGTCCCGACTCGTACACGGGATATCAAAAATTTATAGCACGGTAAATCGATAGCAATCAAGGCGAGCGTTTATAACGTAATGGGCAAGGATTGCACGTAAATGTGGTTAGGAAACATTTAATAGCTCCTTTAATTCGTAAGGTTAATTTCGGAGGGGCACAAGGCGAGCGAGCCTCGCAGTGGTCGCCGGAGGGTCGAATAAATATGTCCCAAAGAGTTAAGTAGTGTAGAAGTGCGGTGCGGAGACCGCGTCCGACGTTTGCTCTTCTCCTCGTGTTGTTGCACCACTTATTACACACAAAGTTCCGTTAAAGTTTTCTCCGACACTCGAGCGCGAGTTTAATTTACTCGATAGTGTAAATAAAGCAGGCGAAGTGGGAAGTTTCGCGGCGAGACGGCCCCCGGCGGCGTGACGTCACCCGCTGCGGTCCAATGATAATAACCTACCGCGCCGCCACTGCCTTATTAATCGAGAACGACAAATTTTAACGACAAGAATTAATGAATCTCGTTACACGGGTTTATCCCCTGCTCGTAAAGCGCTCGGTGGTAGTTAAGGTGTGTGGAACGGGCGGTAGACGCACACCTACCCAATATTACATTTAAAGCTTTCAATTTTTAATTTTGTTTAAACTATTGCCATGCTAGTTCTATTTAAATTTTTCTGACATAAAATAAAATAAAATATCATAATAACACTTTTCGGTATTAAAAATAAATGTCTATGTATTTCCTAAAGAGATGTTTTTGTTAAAAAGTAGTAAACGTAATGGCAATATATTTCAGACTCTTATGTATAATAAAATCAAATTTATATTATAAATAATCAATCATTTTAAAGATTTTCATAAACATGTTATATAGGTTGGTATTGAGGATTGTTTCTATTAAAAGTAATGGAATATTGTTTCTCAGATTATACATAGACGGCATACTGAAAGGAATGGAATGGCGACTTCACTGTGGGCCTCCGAGATATATCGCCCAGTTAACGAGCATGTGTGAATGGAACTTTATTGTAATTGCCTTTTGTAAGATCAGGACAGGGTCATTACGATCTGGCCTCATAGCCTGACCTCCATTTGGCGGAACTTTTGCGACAAATCATTGGAACAATAAATAAACCAAGTCTTATGTTTTATTTTAAATTTTATTTTATTTTACTTTATTGCTATAACCTTAATAACGTGCACTACGAAACGCATATAAAACATATCAGCTTTGTTCATATTGGTACACTGGACTTAGTGTACCATATTACCTTTGAAAAGATGCTGTACACATGATAGTATATACAGATGTATATCATAAAATTAAAGACTACAAAATCAAAAGTAATTTTTTATATAATATTAACACATTATTACAAAACATAAATTAAACTATGTTTAAATTAGACGTTGTTATTGAATTCTATCAGCGGATAGAGATAATGCGTGTATATTCATCAGCGGAAGAGGCGTGCGCCACATTAGGGGCTCTGGCGGCCTCAAAGCCAGAAGACTGATTGTGTCTATCCGCAATTTCTCTCCTGCCCTATTCTCGCGAGCTAAAACTAGCGAGTTTTCCACCGCGGTATTAAGCGGTCGCTTCTTCATTTGTCGTTATAATGGAAACGTGTTACTAATTAATTTAAAGCGAGACTCATTTATGTTCAAATGCGTGTCTATTAAGTGATGATGGGAGGGTGCCTTTTTAGTTATAGCTCACGATAGGGGCATGTAATTGTTTTTGGATAAGTGTTGGAATAAGTCTTGTGCATTGAATGAACGCGAAAATTGTACATTGTCTGGTTACAAGCCTTTACCCCATTAAGTAGAAGCGAGCTCATTCTCGGTAAGACTAATCAAATAACAGTCCCCCCATCGGTCGCCCCACGGCTCGCCGCGCCCCCACCTCGCGGCCAGTGGTCATCTCTCATCGATTGTGGTGGAATTCGTGCAGGGAATGCGATATTTTCCAGCAATCGCTACAAAGATAACATTCAGTAAATTCAATAACATTAAAATAAACAATATTTGTTACTATTTTTATGCGACTTCCTGAATATTCGCCGCAATGTCTACTTCTAATATACTATAAAAATATTCCCTGATTCGTGCAGGTGTCTTTCACTATTAATTTTTCCCGCCTTTATACTTAAATAATATTAGGTTTTAAGCATTCTAGTTAATGTCATATGACATTTCTTATGAAATAAATGCTTATGCATGACAAATATATATTTATAACAAGTTCTTGTTAAAATAAATCTATTTTTAAAATTTAAATTTTATATTATGTTATTAAACGGTTTAAAATTGAAATAAGGGTTATTAAAGTATTTATAAAAATTATTATTTCATGTCAAATTGAGAAGTTATTATCATTTTGAAGCAATTAATAATTTTAATTAGCCTTCATATTTAGTTTGTAACATATATAGGTAGGTACTATTTTGTCATCAATACATAAGTTTACAACCATTTTTATGAATGTAGTGTTTTTACTTACTTAAATTAAAACATTTTCAAGAAAAATTTCATTAATGATATAATGACGTCGTTAAGCAATTTAATGAAACAATCAATAATTATAGCGAAAATTGTTTTTCTATTAATTTAAATTTCCTGTTACGAAGATTATGAAGATTTTTAGGAAGTCGTTAGATTCATTTCATTTTACAAATTACAGGCATTTTATGATGAAAATGTAGCATTAATCTATGAGACACGAAATGAAATAAATTACAATGAATAAATTGTTTTTTCATTAACCAATTGTCTGTTTATTAAACCAATTATAAACAAACTTTACGAGAATTAACACAAAAAAAGTCAGATTTTTATTTAGTTTTATTGTTATTATCTTTATATAGGTTTATTGTTGCGTTTTACGGTGAGAACTTCGATTGCTGTAAATTCATAGTTAACTCATTAATGTAGTTCTGGATTACAGTTGTAACGTAAAATGCGGTGATAGGTGTTATTTTAATGAAGTATTTAAATTAACAAGATTTATGATTGATGATTAGAAGTGAAAATCATCGCGAAGCGCAATTTTATCGAAATAATACGTAGTTGTCTATAATAGATGTGTTACTTAGAAGTGAAACAAATCGCTGGCGCAGTGTATTCAGAGTGGGCAGGCGGGCACCGCTCCGTTCCGCCATGTAATTCTAATGAGTATTAGTGTCGTCCGTCTAGCTGGTGTCGTCCACCCCGGGGTACAGTTCCATGTTATAAATACAATTGATTCCTTTAATGATATTATGTACCAAGCTTAATTCAAACATAAAATTTGAAAAGAGATTAATAACAAAACAAATCTCTCCTATTTTCACGTTACAGCAACAGCCGCAGATGCAGTTCTTTACTAATTTCAACTTTAAGATATAGTCTTCTTTTAAAACAAGAAAAAAAAACGGAATTACAAAATCGTGTAAAGTTTCAACAGAAATTAACAGTTTAAAAGTCTACCTTTCAAAATCTTGGTTATAAAAAATTTATGGGCCCACCTCCGCGGTACATGCCTTTTCTTACAACAAGAATCATCAAAATTGTACCATTCAGTAAAAAAGTGCCATGATTAAACATAGAAAATTATATTTGACCGTTGCATTTAGATTTTATTTTTTTTTATGTAGTAACAGGGGAATACATTGTATATTCGTTTTTAGGGTTCCGTACTCAAAGTGAGACAAACGGAACCGTATTATTAATTTTCCGTCATTCTTCCGTCTGTCAAGGGCTTCTGTCTCACGAACCGTAATAGATAGAAAATTGAAATTTTCATAGATTTTCTATAGCCGTTACTATAACAAATATTAAAAATAAAATAATACAAGAAATATGTTTTCATTAGCGTTTATGATACGAAATCATACGCGGTGAGTCAGACTCGTACTTGGCTATATATTATATTTAAGATTAGCTAAAAATTGTACCTAGTGATGCTTATCTAACTATCTTAGGATAAAAGTCATGTACGTTGTGATAACTGTGAAATTAATGGTAGCGACTATTTCAACTTACATCTTAATGAGAATTTGTTAAAGGAAACTAGCAAACGATATTAAGAATTATCAGTTATTTAAATTAAAGGAATAAATCCAAATAATCAGCTAAATAACAGTTTTGACATCGACAGTCATTAGGAAACAAGCGTTGCGCATCTCTGTACATACATCGCTCCACTGGACTGTGAAAATGATTTTGATTTGACCCTTTGCAGGGCGCTTCTACCGCAAAATTACATTTCCATTTCTGAGCTCGCTTTTGAATGTGCATGACACTGTTACTACTCTATCTGCAGGCTTCAATTCATTATCAAAGCTCTTTGCGGATATTTGTTACATGCATTTATTATAAATGTTTTATTGAATGTTAGAAGCATTTAATAACGTAACTTTAAATGTTTTCAAGGATATTAATCTTTGCGAAAGAAAAGCTTGTAAATAAAATATTTTTGTTAAAAAATTAAAATGATATTACATTATAACTAATTCTATTTTAATTATTCGTTCTACAAAAAAATATAAATAATTTGGTAAAAAACATTTTTAACTGTAATAATCAAAGTTTATTATTATTGGTTTAATATTTTTGTAAAGTCAGTTATTAAAATTAAGAAACATTATTCGCTATTGGAATCGTATGAAATTGAGATTTTAAGTTGTAACATAAAATTCAATATGTTTTTACATTAAGTCCATTTTTTATTGTCTATATTATCTTATTTAACACAACAATAGTAAAACAGGCGTGAATATTTATCCATTACAAGCATCTGGATGATATACCGTAATGGGCTCTTATTCGTAAATGTGCCAAAGGAGATAATTTTATTCTAAGGGTATCTCTTCTTACTGCTGATATATTCAACAGCATATTCCCATATGTGCGTAATTCTGTTGAATGGTAAAAAAGGTCTGTTTGAGGGGTGAAATATGTAAATTTATTGTCTTGGGCGGCCCTGCACGGCCCAACGCGGCGCCCCCGTCATACGCCGACACGTAGGATAAAGGAAATGTTAATGCGCATCAATTTATGTGCTTTCCTATGATTTCGCTGAATCGGGCTTGCTGCTTTCCCCTTTACAGCTTAGCTGATAAGTACCTAGTCTATAGAACGAAGAATCCTTAATCTACGCCATCAGAAACGTCTATTGTATTTAAAATATAACATCGTAATATTCTACAAAGAAGTGATGAGAGATTGCAGTCATTTTAGGTGCTGAGGGTGGATTTTTATAATTTTTGGTTCAATGTGTTAAAAAACCTCGATGATATTTGGCGAAAACATTTCTTTTATAAATGATTTTATGAAAGCATTTCAAAACACTGATATTAAAACTATGAAAAACATTTAATTTTTTTTTAATTTATTTCTTAACAAAATTTGGATGTAACATTGATGTGTTTGAAATAAATTTTAATCTTTGCATTCGTGAGACCTGTCTCATGAATGGAAAGATTAAAATCTATAACTCAGGAGTTGATTGAATGGAAGCAGAGAAAAGTTAACACACTCACATCAAATACTCACCAAATGGAGCTCGATATTTATATTATACTGTATTATACTGCACTATTTATAAAATCAAACACTAATTTGTGTAAGACACAATAAAATTAACTATGAAAAAAAAAATATTACAATTCTATGGTCGGTTGGCAAACAGCGTCAAGCGCCCAATCTGTTCCCCTCGCGATATACACTGACTAATTCACAAAGGCCAAATGTGACATAATACCGGTATAATTCAATGTTTTGCTCACCATATTGTATTTTATTTATGAGTTATGCTCTGTTGAGTATCTTGCCACCCTTTCCATCTATTCCCATAGAATCGCTCCTTCTTTATCACTCGTCATAACGGGGGTGTTTTTCATTCAGTCTGTATGAACGGATGGTTAAATAGTACGAGTCAACTTACACCGCATCCGCCATGCGTCATTTAGGGTTCCTGTGAAGTTCTTTATATTGTTAATATAGACACTTGGTACATATTATATTTTGATTTTATGAAAAGTTTAATTATAACAGTTATTATATTATATGGATATATATATGGATGAAAATATTTTATTCTAACATAAATATCAATAAAAGTATTTGAAATGAAGATAAAAATAAAATAAAATTTTGATTTTCGTTAAGTAAGTAAAAAACAATAAGTTGATGGCTTATAAATGTTATGGATAGTAACTTTTTGCTAAGATTGTTTATTCAGAATGACACGTCGTGTAAACCTGCTGTTAATTTAATTTAATTTAATGATATTAAACGTATGATGTATTATGTTCTTGAGTTAAAGAATTTATATTCCGAATTTACTATTTAATAATTACAATGATGGTGTAGCATAACATAATTTCACAGAGTGTAATATTAAAAGAATGGCTGTCAATATTTAAATTTTTAAACATCGACCAGACAAACGCGTGGCACGCTGCGCAACCAATTTGTTCGTTACAAATTCGACAGACAAAGTTGGAACTTACTATTGATTGCGAAACGATTTTGTTTCGAATATCATCTATTGAGAGTAGTGTTAATTGAAATCGAGTTCTGTGAAGTAATTTAATTGTATGTGTACATTTGTACTACAACCCCAAAAAATTAATAGTATAAAACTAACTAAAAGATATAAATATACGTGTTGACGGTTTATTTATTATTATTGTGATGTTAATTTAATTTTATTTTCTACTTTTATATCTACTTTTTTAATTATAATAAATTGTAGAGGTCGTGTTATAAAATTAATTACAAAAAAGAAAGGAGAAACACTATACATATATAGTCCACCTCACGTACAAGAGTGCATTAAACTTTAAATAAATAAATATATACAAATTGTCACAAGTCTGCGGCTTGTGTTGCAGTTTAGTGGCGACAAATTGCGGCAGATGATAAAACAGCGAAAGTATCTGTCGCTGTGGTAATATTTCACTCTATGATAAAATTTAGCGACAAGCAGCGCGTGCGCCCCGCAGGGGTCCTGGTGGATTTACATCGTAGATTCTCTGATTCACCAAGGGTGAATAAAATCAACGTATACATTTCGGAGTTAATGAGTTAATATGTTACAACATTTTCACAGAATATGAAATTTCGTTTTAAAAATTTAAATACTTATTTTTAGTATGGTCGCTATGGAAATCTGGGAAGTGATAATTTTATTACAGATTCGTTAAAAATTCGTCCAGGAAGATTTATATAAAACTTTTATATATATGTCCGTTCGATCTAACTAAGATTAGGTAAGTTTTCATATAACATGATTTATGTTGTAAACTACCTGTTATCGACAAATAATTAAGAAACTTGGGAAATAAGCGTGGTGAGCTCATTTATTATTCTTTATAAGGAAACAAAGGCGAGGGTTAGCCGTAATAAGGCTCCGCCACCTCGCCGGCTTATCTTTATTGCCTCCAACCCACGTAGAATAATAAATCGTTTTCATCAAAAACAAATACTCGACAGTTTTTGCCGAGTCGAGCGAACAGGCGGGGGTGGCAATTTTCCACCCCCATAATACAATATTTTCCGACATTTTCCACGGGAATACAGTTTCGAATCGCTCGTTCGCGACTGGCAGGTTTCTTTAATGTGTATTTTTCGTCCAATCAGAGAGCGGCGAGAGTCTCGATATTACCTCAACTGTCACACATAAAGTGGAAAATATGGTCGGCAGATGTGGAGGTCGCGGGGGTGGGAAGGGTGAGCGCAGCGCGAGTGGAGAGGACTGCTTGGCAGTCGGCTCGCGTACGCGACGCTCCGGCGCGCCGGAAGAAACGCTCCGAACAGGTTTATAGCTTTTCTTTCAGCTCCACTCAGGTACGGGCCGTATCATAACAGCGAATAGCGGAGCGTGATGTGAACCCGTGATAAAATAAATGTCGAGATAGGCTTATGTATTGTACTGTTTATCTTAATAATAGCCACCCAGAGGAAACTTTCGTTTAGGTTTGTGCTCTTTTTCAAACCTTGTTTAAACTTTTAAATAAAAACACTGAAGGAATAAAAGTGTTTAATCTTTAGTTCCCCAGAATCGTGGAATCAAATGTTAAGATATTTGGAAAGTATATAATTATGATATAATATAAAGTCTGAATAAATAATAAATATACGTATTCAATGTCGGAAATTAGGTAAAGTGTCTTAATTTATATTCGTCTCGAAGTCGGAAGCTGTGTTGAAAGAATTTGTTTAAGAGCGCCTTCGTAGTGCGGCGCGCTCCGCTCGCGGACGAGGCTGCGGCGCAGCCTCGGTCGGATATAAATCGCGAATCATTTCTCATCGTAACTTTTTGTCGGTTCTTATCTGTTAGACTTCACTTTTCATCATCCGAGGGGATTTATGTAATGCCTAGTCATTTCTCGGCGTCGAGGCGAGGCTTATCGACGGAGAGCGGGCGCGCTTGATTGATGAGCGCGCAAAAATAAATGTTCAGTTAAATTATTCGATAAGTTGGAAACGGAAGTTAAACGGGAATTATCTTTGTCTTACCCTCGAACGTTTTACGGTTGTAGCCGTTACGTCGGCTTTGATTGATTGTTTGAAGGTGTTGCGGTTATACTATTATTTTCAGTGACATTTCTACTAGCCATATTTAATTTATAGGTTAAAATGTAAATACCGATAATTCAACAATGATGAAAGAAGTTTATATTAGGCATGATAAATATTACTTACATCGTAATAATATTTCTGAAGTTTTAACATTTTGTACAACGTATAATAGGAGTATGTTATTTTATATAGCGTTTTGACAATGCTTTATTTAGTGTAATGAAAGATAAAGCAAGGCGTGATATCTACCGTTGTGCTCTCCATTCTCAATGATCTCAACTCAGCATATTGTATCTAAATATGTTCACACAACTCTTGTTTATGCCGCATGTGGGTAACAAAGGACAGTTGTTATTAATCCTAAATCAATTCGAGGAATACATTAACTGAAGTACAAAATTAAGCATAAAAGCTAATACCGTAATTGTAGGCAATCAGCTCCCCTTCCGATGATTTATGAACATCCCTGCACCATTGTACTTTATTTCCACAAATGCCTATAAGTTTCTCTATTTATCTCGGTTAATTAAATTAAGCTTACGATTATCTTTACTTTATTTTCTAAAAATGGCTTGTTATTGATTGTTCTATTTAGGTATAGATTTTTTCAGAGGCCTTAAATACTGTAAATACCTAAATTATAATAGACTATGAAAATTATGTGATTTTTATCACATTTTCACCTTTGTAGTTAACTTAGAATTTAGTTTAAATTATGAATCATTAGTTTTAATACACTTCATTGCTTTTCCCCAAGTAAGTAAGTCGGGCTTTTTTGGTTACATAACAGTATAGCCACTGGCATTATTCATTTTACAAATATTATAATAATGATATCAGACATTTCTTTTTAATTGTACAAATCGTGGTACAAGCTGCAAGTTAACAACCAGAATTGTAATTTAAATTCTTAAATTGCACACGACACAGAAGCAGGTCCACTTAAAAAGAGCATTGCGGCTAATCTCCAGCGACACACGTACAAACAAAGTTTAATTGTGAGCGGTGCGCCGCGCCCCGGGCGAAACCGATTACAGTCTTAGCGGCGCGGCGCTTACCTTCGATTCATACCTCCCCTCCCACACCACCCCACCCACACATATTCACTTCCAATCAATCCCATCACACATATTTATACGTAGACGTCGAGCGCGTGTTTTTATTGCGGACTGCATCGAATGACGGCCGCAAACACTGCACCCACCTCCCTCGCTCGCGCCGGAAAAGCCTTTTTATTTTTAATTTCGATTTTGATTTTTCCGAGCGCGTCGTGTCGTCCTAGTTTTATTTTGTTTCATTTCATAGTGCAGGGTGGGTACGCGACAGATCGGAATTTCAGATATGTACAATTTAAAATCGTGTAAGTACGGTACGGTCAGCATGCGGAGCGGTGCGGAGCGCTGCCAAGCGGGGGCGGGGGCGGGCCGCGGGTAGCGATGTGCTCCCGCTAGACTGACGCCTGTCCGTTTGTTTTCTTTGCTTTTTTACAAATTCTATTTTCATTTGATTGCATTTGAATTTGCGCCGCCAATATCCGTTAACTAAACACGATTAATGCGGAGCGAAGATAGACAGGCGGGCGGGCCGGCTTGGCTGCGGCCCGTGATGCTCGGCCGGCGTTTTGTCCTTTTTTATTAGAAGTTGGCTAATTTATTGCAAATTGCTCCCCGGGATTTTATTTGAAATGTTAAATGTTTGTCACTAGATATGATATATTATATAATTTTATTCCACTTTATCATCTTTCCCATATTATTAACATAGCCAATAATACCTACAAAGACTATTAAGAAAAGTAAATAATTAATTAATTAGTCTAGTTATAATGTAATAAAAATGTTAAAATCAGTGATTGGGTTACGTTTTATCTTACTAAATTAGTTTGTATACTCAATAAGCACTCCTCAAGAAGAAGAAGTTTTGTGTAGATAATTGTTTCAGTACGTGCTGTTTATTAATCTTATGAAAATTTTTGTTATTAAGAGTATTTCAAAAAGAGCTTAAGTGTGTTTAATATAATCTTTATTAATGAAATATATTTTAAGAACATTTAAAAGGTAAAACGATACTTGCAACAGTCTTTATCGTTTTTGATACCAAATACCATCAAAATATGGTATTCAACCGTGCTCAAATGTATTGAATATTCAATTAATACGTAATATTAAACACACAGTTCTTAAATGGATTGCAAATAAACATTAATCTTATGTGTTTTAAACATAACTATATTTACGATAATTCATCACTTAGTGCTCCTATATATACTAGCACAACAAACAGCGTTGTAATGCGACGACAAGTCCGACTATCAGATCGATCACGGCGTCCCATTATTGGCAAACTTCTCCGCGACAGGGCCCTTGATTAAAAGTATGCAAATTTTATTACATCTCACGGGGTGCCGACCCAGGGCTCCGCGCTTATACATTCGATCGGGGTCAACAAATATCTGTGATGCAATTAGTGTCTTTTGTATACTTGTTAACCGTTTAACGATATCAAATAGCATTTGCAAAAAATGTAGATATCATTTTTTTAGTCTTTTGTACTGTCGACAATAAACACTTCGCAATTTTTTTGCAGTTAATAATTAAGAAAAAAAATATTACGATTTAGCTTTATAAAATTAGAGTGTCGCGTACTTGGGAAAATATTTTCTTAGCCGACAGCCTTTATACCCGTATCAATTTGTGTTTGCAATAAATAATTCGATGCTACGTGTAGGTACCTCAGTGGGGTTTTGTTTGTGTCAAATTGTAATTTATTGGTTACTCGGCTTCACTTGGATATTACACCCGGAGCTCCGCCCTCCCCTTGGGTCCCCTCCTTGCTGGCCTTGTTCAATGAAAATTTTATATTACCGTGTTGTCCTTGTGTCATCCTGTTTTTCTTACCATGACCAGGCTGAACGATTTCTTTATTAAATTACGGGGATTATCAGAGATTTTTAAGCTGACTGTAAGCTTGACATGGCGTAGTAAAAGAATATTTATTAGTGTAATATATAAATAATAATTTGAATTTAAGAATTCTTTTATTATTTTACTTTATTTACTTTGGAAATCAATTAATTTACGAGATATCACTCTATCTTCTTTTGAGAAAGTGATGAGGATGATGTGTTGTAAATGTTCCATAAGCATGTAATAAAAATATATGAAGAATACAGGGGAAAGATTGGTGTTAATGCGACGAAATATGTTTTATACTCAAATCTGTAAATAAATAGATCTTGGAACGGAATATGATCAAGAAATCTTTCAACATATATCCATTCATAATTATTGACGTTCGGATTAATTAAGAAAGGTCAAGGTGGAAGAATTAAAAAGAAGAAACAAAAAAAGCTTGTTTCTATTTAATGAATTGTAAGTATAAAAGATACGTAGTATTAATACTAGAGAAGACCTGTGTTTATATAAATTATAAATATAAATTAGGTTCCACGGTTTCATTGTATTGCCTTAATATTAGATAGGTGTAATGTTAGATTGCCACGCCATGGGCTGCATTCTTTTGAAGGGATGTTTGATAAACAAAAGGCAGAAGCGAAGCTGATTTGACCCCGGGGTGGCGACCCTATGGCATACCAGACGCACGGAGATTATAAAAATGCATTCACCCCGCGTAATCATTGCAAAATGTTAGCTACACAATTTGGTGGGTAGTCGTTTAGCACATTTTTCTTATTATTCATAAGTTGATATAATATTAAAAATAACGCGTTGGTTATAACAAAGCGAAGAATATCATTTTATATAGGGAGGTTTAAATGTATTTTTACATTGAAATACTAGCATATTTGTGCTGAAAACAAGTTCTTATTTTTATTAAAATCATTGCTATTAGTTATTAAAATTGTGATATATCGAAGAAAATATTACTATTAAACGTAATAATTTATAGTAGATTATGATATATGCAAGGGCTGTAGCAATTAAAATCTCTATCAATTACATATTTCTTTTTATAAAATGGAAGTGAAAAGAGACTTTTTTAAAAATTGTTAACCAATTTAATTCTTTAACAATTTCCTTTTTACTCACTTTTACTCATGCTTATAGCATTCATAGTTATTTTTTTTATGTGGTAAGTTATAATTTAGAAGTGTGAGAAGAAAAATATAAATACTGAGCATTTCTTATGTTTAACATGTTAGAATTCTATTTATATTAGCTATTAAAACAATAATAGACTCTAATATATTGCTGTTGAAACAGCAAGACTGTAAATCCAAATAGCAACGTACTATATTATTTATGTGCAATCTCGTAGACGGCCGTCATGACTTACTGTCGTAGAGAAGTTGGCCGTAGCTTGTGTTGTCGAACTACGGGTGGAATTTGTCGACTTAACGAATTTCACTTAAACTCCTCTAACAACTTATAATAGAGTAACTTCGTTGATTAATCTATTTTTCGACTTGAATGTATGTCTATCTTTATCGGTAATATAAATATTATATTGTATTTATAATTTTATGTATGAAGCTGAATGATAAAAACATGAGGGATTTACCTTATCTGCTTACGTTTAAAGTCATCAATTAGGTGTAGATAAAAAAGAAACAATTCTTTGCAAAAGTTGTTTGAGTGGCCCAGTTGCCATTACTTTTTTAGCCGGAGTGACCCACGGGTAGCTACTCTCGCTGATAAGCATTAAATTGCTTTTCTTTCCATTTCTTAAATAAGTATTTTTTTCCGCACACCCCGCATACTTCCTTACCGTCTCCCCTTAAAGCTCCAGCACCAATGCTATTTTACCTTCCCGTAAGAAAATTTTAATTACGGTCCTGCTTAAAAAGCGACGTTGCGTTATGCTCTAATTATATTACCAACAATAAAAATACGCAAACGAGTGTATTATAACAATTAGGCAGTGCTCCTTGATCGTTAAAAGGGAAATTTAAATGGAATTTTTATGTCCAGCAATTAAGGATAATGTCGGCGTACTAGACATTTTTGTAATTACAAAAATAAGATTCTTGAAATGTAGCGTGAAAAAGAAAATTAGGCGGTGTCACCATGAAATTCCATGAACGCTGACAGATGGTTTGAAATACTTAAATTAAATACTTAATTAGATATCTCCTCAGTGGGTTAATGATTATATTAATAAAATACTCGAAACAAATTATTATTGGTTGTTTAATATTGACTAGATATGATATTTATATTATATATTATGTAATATGAAAAGGCATCAACATCAGAAGATGTGTTCATTATTTTTTAATATGTTGTGTATCAGGAATAGTGTAAGTATTGTAATAGATGTTGTGCAGGGCGTCAGCAGTGAGTGCAGAGATTCGCTGCTCCGCAGTTCGCGTTCATCGGAGCCCGGGGGAGTCGCGGATTTATCGCCGCGGCGGCTGACGAGCCCGCTCCGGCCACCCGTGCTGATTTATACATCGCAATCTCGCAAAACTTAGTTCACATTTAAATTTCCAAACTGTCTAAGCTGCTCTTAACGTCGACCATATTATCTCATTCAATCACCTATAAATTTTATGACCCGATTTCGTTTTTGTCGCACTTTAACTTTTAGTACTATTGATGATGAATGTAGACTTCGTATCACGGTCGTTTTTCCTGAATCTGTTTCCAAGAACAAAATTGATTTTTGTTACATATAAAGTAATTACGAACTTATTCCAACACGCTACATCTAATTAATTATGTAATGAATGTAGTATATCGGTTATGTGTAAACTAAAATCTCGACAGGATGGACATGTTCGATCTAAATTTGATTATTTATTTTTTACAGGTAAGGTAGACAAACTAGTAAGCGGATCAAGTAAATAATAACAATTGCCCACGGACAGCTGCAATACTTTATATTGATTATAATGAGTAGGCTTTGAAGGTCCTTATATCAGTGAGTTTCTATTTCGGAATTCATATGCTATAATTGTTGTCTCATACACGAAGAAATGTTCACCACTTGTTGGTTACGGAATTTTAAAAGTTCAAAGTAAATTTGGATTATTTACTTATGTTTTAAATTATGTTAAAATTAAACGAAATACAAACATTAATATGTGTTATAAATTTCTTAAATAAAAAAAATGTATTAAATTTGTAATGATGCCTTTAGAGACTGGCGTTTAAGTAAGATTCTCTTATAATGCATGCATTCAATTTATCGGCTATTAATCGCAAATCGCATTCCGGTTCTATTTATTTTTGTTTCAGTGTATAATACTGCATTCCAGTGGTAGCTCTTTAAAGGCAACTATAGTATTAAATGGTTATTAAATTTAATAATGTACTTTTACAGGCTTACCTTTAAGGGGGGCCAGGCTTTATTTCTGGAAACACTGACCCGGATATGCTGGATATGTCGGATATGCTGTTATTTAAAAAGGTTTACTTAACGTCATTACTAATGAACTATGACAATAGTGTTTAACCTTTAGTTACAATAAAAGTTTTCAATCGCAATGTAAGGATATTATTCGGTTCATTTACATATGGTTGCGTACGTAAAGGGTGACATTCGGCACCTCTTTAATGAGACAGCGCAGTTCGTCTTTTTGTCTATTCGTCTGTCAGCGGGCTCTATCTCATAAACAGTGATAGTACTCATAGAAATTTGAAATTTTCACAGATTGTGTATATCTATTGTCACTACAGCAAACAATAAAAATAAAATAATACTTATAAGAGATTTAATTTTATAGGCGTTTATGGTACGCATGGGTTCGTCGTAGTGTGACTCTTTCATGCATTTGACCCTTTATTTATGTACATATGTGCAATATAAACTTTTTACATGGTGCTGTTGTGATGATTACTTTTTATTTTTGTAAAAAGAGTTTTATAGCTCAAAATTGTTTTCATAAAAATTTTAATATTGACCGCATAGCTTGTCACGCGGAGTGCCCAAGTTCGATTTCTGCACCACAGGTGTAGTGGAGCCTAGATGATGTTACCGGTTTTCGAACCCACCTGGCTAGCTACCACCCTCAATGTCAACCTGCCGCCATAACAGCTTATATTTTTTTACCGGTTATGGACTAACACATGGCTTCGATTTCACGTTAAGTGACAATTAGGCTATTGATGGTGAAGCGTGTTCGCCTAGAATACATCTGGTTCTCTCATGTATGGCTGCCGCAACACAACTATGCTGTTAACCTTATTTTCACATAACCGATAAGAAAACATAATATATCTAAAGAAACTAACATTGTTTATATGGATCCATGTCGCAGTGGCTAAACTTGGAACGCGTAGATTTTTGATTCGATTTTAGTGGCCATATAAGCATGAATTTTGAATTCTGGTACGATTTTGTTGAAAACATTTGGCTAGCTATCGCCCTCATATTGTAAATATGTCGCCATAACAGCATTGTCGTGTGCAGATCGTCACAATAATTCTGACCTCGCAGCGAGCTTCGCTATTTATGGCCTTATTATTTCTTAGCATAATGTGAAATTTTTAACATATGTGAGCTCACTTTGTATGAAAAAACACGGTGTATCATTATATCCTATGGACTTAACGCTCTGCTTATATCCGCGTTCAATGTCATAAGTTGTTTTTGTAATTTTTAAATAAAGATATTTTTTTTAATTTGTCAATAAAAAGTGTGCAAAAGTTATATTGTACTTTTATTTATTTTCTTTTGTTTTCTGTAAAGATATAAAGATTATTACAAACTGTCACAAATATAATAAAACAGAGACAAACTCGCGTACATCATTTTCATTTTAATAATGATATTGCCGCCTATTATTATACCAATTCTGTGAAATCTGGTAGACACTATTACCAACGGTTTCTCCGTTGGGATTCACGAAATGAGCAGTTCCTCCGCGCCTGTTATGAATATGTAATCTAAATTTGGAATTCTCCGAGTGTGAGACCGATGTTTGTTGCCGCAACTGTCTCGAACAAACATTTGCATTGGTACCATGAAACTTTGTCACTTCACGTTGTACAACGGCGAACTTGAATCCGTACACATTCCTAACGATAACACCCGCTCTCGTATAATCTTTGCGACAATCTTGGTACGGAGCTCTATGGAGCAACCCCTCTCATAATTTAGTTTGGGACTTTTTAATTAGCTTTATATTTGTGTTTGCAGATTGAGACTTTGCCTCAGTTTATCATTAGGATGTTTGAGGTCAAAACTTATATTATTAATGTACCGGCTTGGAAGTTTATTAATAGAATTAAAATTATCGGCTTATATTTTGAATACAAAATGATGCTCCTAATTCAGCAATTTTAAATAAATAAAATTTTTACACTACATTATCTCTTTGTATCTGAAAGTGGAAGTTAAATATACCCTAAATTTCAAGATGTTCAGTTAATTGCAAAGTCCTCCTCCTCTAAAATAAGGATTGTCTATGTATTGTGTATCTTTATTGCGGTGTTTTGGTAAGCAAAATAAATGCAACAATAATGAACACGAATGAAATCATAATCAAGTGCGAGCAAATTATATAAAATTAAATGAAGCTTGTTTGGGAGGTTTCGAATAAACTGTCAGGTGCTAAAGTACAAATCAGGTACATATTTTTGTCAAGGAAAATATGATGTACGTGCTAATTTCACAGGTGGGTGTTGTTGAGTTATCTGATATGTGCAAACATCTATTTGATTTTTTACTGTTTGGTTTAAATGTACAATTTTTTAAAAAAAAAAATATTAGTGATAAGGAAATAAAATGATATTATGTAGATTCATGTATAACAATTCTTTGTCGGGAGTGAAATAATATATTATATCATTTCACTATTTATCGCATTAATTTTAAAGATGGTGAGAGTTATTTATGACAATGAATATATAAATCGAATTATGTAGTTATTGGGATTAGAGGGTTGGATTTATGTACGTAGATATTATGTGTCTCATGTGGTTAACGTTGTTTGAGACAACCGAAACATGACTTGAATCTGATCAGAGCAAACTAAATTTTATCGTTCGACAAATATACCTGGCCGCTTGTTACAGACGCAAATCTGATTTAAGACGTTCAACACAAATATTGGAATGCGTCTTGTCGGTCCACTTGGACCACATAATTAGATAGGCCTCGCCTACATTCCATTTGAATACTAATACAACAATTGTACACAAATAGAATTGGTTTAACGCTTTTTATTTAGGAATTATATAAAAAATAATTAGCCTTATTTATGTTTAATAAAATAGCAGATAAAACATACAATAATGTTAGACCCCATATGACCGATCAACATAAGAATAAGAATTGCCTATTTGTCCAGGGGAAAGTGGATGTATTCGTTTTATCGATTTTGTTCGTGACATCAGCAAGCAAGAAAGTCTATCAACTTTCATAAACTTTATCCAATCTCTAAAAAGTAGCATTACTTACTACACCGAGCATAAAAAATATTTTGCGCCATAAACTTACTTATATATACATATATAT